>JARQWZ010003544.1:0-97500 GCA_033150135.1 Gobio occitaniae
TTATGTTGTTATGTTATGTTATGCTATGTTATGTTATGTTATGTTATGTTATGCTATGCTATGTTATGCTATGTTATGTTGTTATGTTATGTTATGTTATGCTATGTTATGTTGTTATGTTATGTTATGTTATGCTATGTTATGTTATGTTATGTTATGTTGTTATGTTATGCTATGTTATGCTATGTTATGTTATGTTATGTTATGCTATGCTATGTTATGCTATGTTATGTTGTTATGTTATGTTATGTTATGTTATGTTATGCTATGTTATGTTATGTTTATGTTATGTTATGTTATGTTATATTATATTAATAATCAAGTGAACAGGAGGAACTGAGCTCATATGAGCTGCAGAACACGTGCTGAAATGATTATTAAATATTTGGGATAGTCATAACGTCATAATCAAAGAATCTGTTGGAGTGTCCAGTAAAGATATGAAACCTCCAGTAGTGGAGACAGAATCAGGTCATCGTGAACCTGGGGCACGGAAGATCTCATTCCCTCACACACTAACATCAGCGGAATCACACACACTTCAGCCTCACACACTAACATCAGCGGAATCACACACACTTCAGCCTCACACACTAACATCAGCGGACTCACACACACTTCAGCCTCACACACTAACATCAGCGGACTCACACACACTTCAGCCTCACACACTAACATCAGCGGACTCACACACACTTCAGCCTCACACACTAACATCAGCGGACTCACACACACTTCAGCCTCACACACTAACATCAGCGGAATCACACACACTTCAGCCTCACACACTAACATCAGCGGAATCACACACACTTCAGCCTCACACACTAACATCAGCGGAATCACACACACTTCAGCCTCACACACTAACATCAGCGGAATCACACACACTTCAGCCTCACACACTAACATCAGCGGACTCACACACACTTCAGCCTCACACACTAACATCAGCGGACTCACACACACTTCAGCCTCACACACTAACATCAGCGGACTCACACACACTTCAGCCTCACACACTAACATCAGCGGACTCACACACACTTCAGCCTCACACACTAACATCAGCGGACTCACACACACTTCAGCCTCACACACTAACATCAGCGGACTCACACACACTTCAGCCTCACACACTAACATCAGCGGAATCACACACACTTCAGCCTCACACACTAACATCAGCGGACTCACACACACTTCTGCCTCACACACTAACATCAGCGGAATCACACACACTTCAGCCTCACACACTAACATCAGCGGACTCACACACACTTCAGCCTCACACACTAACATCAGCGGACTCACACACACTTCAGCCTCACACACTAACATCAGCGGACTCACACACACTTCAGCCTCACACACTAACATCAGCGGAATCACACACACTTCAGCCTCACACACTAACATCAGCGGACTCACACACACTTCAGCCTCACACACTAACATCAGCGGAATCACACACACTTCAGCCTCACACACTAACATCAGCGGACTCACACACACTTCAGCCTCACACACTAACATCAGCGGAATCACACACACTTCAGCCTCACACACTAACATCAGCGGACTCACACACACTTCAGCCTCACACACTAACATCAGCGGACTCACACACACTTCAGCCTCACACACTAACATCAGCGGAATCACACACACTTCAGCCTCACACACACTTCAGCCTCACACACTAACATCAGCGGAATCACACACACTTCAGCCTCACACACTAACATCAGCGGAATCACACACACTTCAGCCTCACACACTAACATCAGCGGACTCACACACACTTCAGCCTCATACACTAACATCAGCGGAATCACACACACTTCAGCCTCACACACTAACATCAGCGGACTCACACACACTTCAGCCTCACACACTAACATCAGCGGAATCACACACACTTCAGCCTCACACACTAACATCAGCGGAATCACACACACTTCAGCCTCACACACTAACATCAGCGGACTCACACACACTTCAGCCTCACACACTAACATCAGCGGACTCACACACACTTCAGCCTCACACACTAACATCAGCGGACTCACACACACTTCAGCCTCACACACTAACATCAGCGGAATCACACACACTTCAGCCTCACACACTAACATCAGCGGACTCACACACACTTCAGCCTCACACACTAACATCAGCGGAATCACACACACTTCAGCCTCACACACTAACATCAGCGGACTCACACACACTTCAGCCTCACACACTAACATCAGCGGAATCACACACACTTCAGCCTCACACACTAACATCAGCGGTTTCACACACACTTCAGCCTCACACACTAACATCAGCGGATTCACACACACTTCAGCCTCACACACTAACATCAGCGGAATCACACACACTTCAGCCTCACACACTAACATCAGCGGACTCACACACACTTCAGCCTCACACACTAACATCAGCGGATTCACACACACTTCAGCCTCACACACTAACATCAGCGGATTCACACACACTTCAGCCTCACACACTAACATCAGCGGACTCACACACACTTCAGCCTCACACACTAACATCAGCGGACTCACACACACTTCAGCCTCACACACTAACATCAGCGGAATCACACACACTTCAGCCTCACACACTAACATCAGCGGACTCACACACACTTCAGCCTCACACACTAACATCAGCGGACTCACACACACTTCAGCCTCACACACTAACATCAGCGGAATCACACACACTTCAGCCTCACACACTAACATCAGCGGAATCACACACACTTCAGCCTCAAACACTAACATCAGCGGAATCACACACACTTCAGCCTCACACACTAACATCAGCGGAATCACACACACTTCAGCCTCACACACTAACATCAGCGGAATCACACACACTTCAGCCTCACACACTAACATCAGCGGACTCACACACACTTCAGCCTCACACACTAACATCAGCGGAATCACACACACTTCAGCCTCACACACTAACATCAGCGGACTCACACACACTTCAGCCTCACACACTAACATCAGCGGACTCACACACACTTCAGCCTCACACACTAACATCAGCGGAATCACACACACTTCAGCCTCACACACTAACATCAGCGGAATCACACACACACTTCACTCAGCCTCACACACTAACATCAGCGGAATCACACACACTTCAGCCTCACACACTAACATCAGCGGAATCACACACACTTCAGCCTCACACACTAACATCAGCGGACTCACACACACTTCAGCCTCACACACTAACATCAGCGGAATCACACACACTTCAGCCTCACACACTAACATCAGCGGTTTCACACACACTTCAGCCTCACACACTAACATCAGCGGAATCACACACACTTCAGCCTCACACACTAACATCAGCGGACTCACACACACTTCAGCCTCACACACTAACATCAGCGGAATCACACACACTTCAGCCTCACACACTAACATCAGCGGACTAACACACACTTCAGCCTCACACACTAACATCAGCGGAATCACACACACTTCAGCCTCACACACTAACATCAGCGGACTCACACACACTTCAGCCTCACACACTAACATCAGCGGACTCACACACACTTCAGCCTCACACACTAACATCAGCGGACTCACACACACTTCAGCCTCACACACTAACATCAGCGGAATCACACACACTTCAGCCTCACACACTAACATCAGCGGAATCACACACACTTCAGCCTCACACACTAACATCAGCGGAATCACACACACTTCAGCCTCACACACTAACATCAGCGGACTCACACACACTTCAGCCTCACACACTAACATCAGCGGAATCACACACACTTCAGCCCTCACACACTAACATCAGCGGAATCACACACACTTCAGCCTCACACACTAACATCAGCGGACTCACACACACTTCAGCCTCACACACTAACATCAGCGGAATCACACACACTTCAGCCTCACACACTAACATCAGCGGAATCACACACACTTCAGCCTCACACACTAACATCAGCGGAATCACACACACTTCAGCCTCACACACTAACATCAGCGGACTCACACACACTTCAGCCTCACACACTAACATCAGCGGACTCACACACACTTCAGCCTCACACACTAACATCAGCGGACTCACACACACTTCAGCCTCACACACTAACATCAGCGGACTCACACACACTTCAGCCTCACACACTAACATCAGCGGAATCACACACACTTCAGCCTCACACACTAACATCAGCGGAATCACACACACTTCAGCCTCACACACTAACATCAGCGGACTCACACACACTTCAGCCTCACACACTAACATCAGCGGAATCACACACACTTCAGCCTCACACACTAATATCAGCGGACTCACACACACTTCAGCCTCACACACTAACATCAGCGGACTCACACACACTTCAGCCTCACACACTAACATCAGCGGACTCACACACACTTCAGCCTCACACACTAACATCAGCGGACTCACATACACTTCAGCCTCACACACTAACATCAGCGGAATCACACACACTTCAGCCTCACACACTAACATCAGCGGACTCACACACACTTCAACCTCACACACTAACATCAGCGGAATCACACACACTTCAGCCTCACACACTAACATCAGCGGACTCACACACACTTCAGCCTCACACACTAACATCAGCGGAATCACACACACTTCAGCCTCACACACTAACATCAGCGGACTCACACACACTTCAGCCTCACACACTAACATCAGCGGAATCACACACACTTCAGCCTCACACACTAACATCAGCGGAATCACACACACTTCAGCCTCACACACTAACATCAGCGGAATCACACACACTTCAGCCTCACACACTAACATCAGCGGAATCACACACACTTCAGCCTCACACACTAACATCAGCGGAATCACACACACTTCAGCCTCACACACTAACATCAGCGGAATCACACACACTTCAGCCTCACACACTAACATCAGCGGACTCACACACACTTCAGCCTCACACACTAACATCAGCGGACTCACACACACTTCAGCCTCACACACTAACATCAGCGGAATCACACACACTTCAGCCTCACACACTAACATCAGCGGAATCACACACACTTCAGCCTCACACACTAACATCAGCGGAATCACACACACTTCAGCCTCACACACTAACATCAGCGGACTCACACACACCTCAGCCTCACACACTAACATCAGCGGACTCACACACACTTCAGCCTCACACACTAACATCAGCGGACTCACACACACTTCAGCCTCACACACTAACATCAGCGGAATCACACACACCTCAGCCTCACACACTAACATCAGCGGAATCACACACACTTCAGCCTCACACACTAACATCAGCGGACTCACACACACCTCAGCCTCACACACTAACATCAGCGGACTCACACACACCTCAGCCTCACACACTAACATCAGCGGAATCACACACACTTCAGCCTCACACACTGTTTATTTCTGGCCAGCCAATCAGAAGTCCCGCTGAGACACACACTACTGTATAACCCACAGTGTTAAACACACACTACTGTATAACACTACTGTATAACCCACAGTGTTAAACACACACTACTGTATAACCCACAGTGTTCAACACACACTACTGTATAACCCACAGTGTTCAACACACACTACTGTATAACCCACAGTGTTCAACACACACTACTGTATAACCCACAGTGTTAAACACACACTACTGTATAACCCACAGTGTTCAACACACACTACTGTATAACCCACAGTGTTCAACACACACTACTGTATAACCCACAGTCAACACACACTACTGTATAACCCACAGTGTTCAACACACACTACTGTATAACCCACAGTGTTCAACACACACTACTGTATAACCCACAGTGTTAAACACACACTACTGTATAACCCACAGTGTTCAACACACACTACTGTATAACCCACAGTGTTCAACACACACTACTGTATAACCCACAGTCAACACACACTACTGTATAACCCACAGTGTTCAACACACACTACTGTATAACCCACAGTGTTCAACACACACTACTGTATAACCCACAGTGTTCAACACACACTACTGTATAACCCACAGTCAACACACACTACTGTATAACCCACAGTGTTCAACACACACTACTGTATAACCCACAGTGTTCAACACACACTACTGTATAACCCACAGTCAACACACACTACTGTATAACCCACAGTGTTAAACACACACTACTGTATAACCCACAGTGTTCAACACACACTACTGTATAACCCACAGTGTTCAACACACACACTACTGTATAACCCACAGTCAACACACACTACTGTATAACCCACAGTGTTAAACACACACTACTGTATAACCCACAGTGTTCAACACACACTACTGTATAACCCACAGTGTTCAACACACACTACTGTATAACCCACAGTGTTCAACACACACTACTGTATAACCCACAGTGTTAAACACACACTACTGTATAACCCACAGTGTTCAACACACACTACTGTATAACCCACAGTGTTCAACACACACTACTGTATAACCCACAGTGTTCAACACACACTACTGTATAACCCACAGTGTTCAACACACACTACTGTATAACCCACAGTGTTCAACACACACTACTGTATAACCCACAGTGTTCAACACACACTACTGTATAACCCACAGTGTTCAACACACACTACTGTATAACCCAAAGTGTTCAACACACACTACTGTATAACCCACAGTGTTCAACACACACTACTGTATAACCCACAGTGTTCAACACACACTACTGTATAACCCAAAGTGTTCAACACACACTACTGTATAACCCACAGTGTTAAACACACACTACTGTATAACCCAAAGTGTTCAACACACACTACTGTATAACCCACAGTGTTAAACACACACTACTGTATAACCCACAGTGTTCAACACACACTACTGTATAACCCACAGTGTTCAACACACACTACTGTATAACCCACAGTGTTAAACACACACTACTGTATAACCCACAGTGTTCAACACACACTACTGTATAACCCACAGTGTTAAACACACACTACTGTATAACCCACAGTGTTCAACACACACTACTGTATAACCCACAGTGTTAAACACACACTACTGTATAACCCACAGTGTTCAACACACACTACTGTATAACCCACAGTGTTCAACACACACTACTGTATAACCCACAGTGTTAAACACACACTACTGTATAACCCACAGTGTTCAACACACACTACTGTATAACCCACAGTGTTAAACACACACTACTGTATAACCCACAGTGTTCAACACACACTACTGTATAACCCACAGTGTTCAACACACACTACTGTATAACCCACAGTGTTAAACACACACTACTGTATAACCCACAGTGTTCAACACACACTACTGTATAACCCACAGTGTTAAACACACACTACTGTATAACCCACAGTGTTCAACACACACTACTGTATAACCCACAGTGTTCAACACACACTACTGTATAACCCACAGTGTTAAACACACACTACTGTATAACCCACAGTGTTCAACACACACTACTGTATAACCCACAGTGTTAAACACACACTACTGTATAACCCACAGTGTTCAACACACACTACTGTATAACCCACAGTGTTCAACACACACTACTGTATAACCCACAGTGTTAAACACACACTACTGTATAACCCAAAGTGTTCAACACACACTACTGTATAACCCACAGTGTTCAACACACACTACTGTATAACCCACAGTGTTCAACACACACTACTGTATAACCCACAGTGTTCAACACACACTACTGTATAACCCAAAGTGTTCAACACACACTACTGTATAACCCACAGTGTTCAACACACACTACTGTATAACCCACAGTGTTCAACACACACTACTGTATAACCCAAAGTGTTCAACACACACTACTGTATAACCCAAAGTGTTCAACACACACTACTGTATAACCCACAGTGTTCAACACACACTACTGTATAACCCACAGTGTTAAACACACACTACTGTATAACCCACAGTGTTCAACACACACTACTGTATAACCCACAGTGTTCAACACACACTACTGTATAACCCACAGTGTTCAACACACACTACTGTATAACCCACAGTGTTCAACACACACTACTGTATAACCCACAGTGTTCAACACACACTACTGTATAACCCAAAGTGTTCAACACACACTACTGTATAACCCACAGTGTTAAACACACACTACTGTATAACCCACAGTGTTCAACACACACTACTGTATAACCCACAGTGTTCAACACACACTACTGTATAACCCACAGTGTTCAACACACACTACTGTATAACCCACAGTGTTCAACACACACTACTGTATAACCCACAGTGTTCGACACACACTACTGTATAACCCACAGTGTTCAACACACACTACTGTATAACCCAAAGTGTTCAACACACACTACTGTATAACCCACAGTGTTCAACACACACTACTGTATAACCCAAAGTGTTCAACACACACTACTGTATAACCCACAGTGTTCAACACACACTACTGTATAACCCACAGTGTTCAACACACACTACTGTATAACCCACAGTGTTAAACACACACTACTGTATAACCCACAGTGTTCAACACACAATACTGTATAACCCAAAGTGTTCAACACACACTACTGTATAACCCAAAGTGTTCAACACACACTACTGTATAACCCAAAGTGTTCAACACACACTACTGTATAACCCACAGTGTTCAACACACACTACTGTATAACCCAAAGTGTTCAACACACACTACTGTATAACCCACAGTGTTCAACACACACTACTGTATAACCCACAGTGTTCAACACACACTACTGTATAACCCACAGTGTTCAACACACACTACTGTATAACCCACAGTGTTCAACACACAATACTGTATAACCCACAGTGTTAAACACACACTACTGTATAACCCACAGTGTTCAACACACACTACTGTATAACCCAAAGTGTTCAACACACACTACTGTATAACCCACAGTGTTCAACACACACTACTGTATAACCCAAAGTGTTCAACACACACTACTGTATAACCCACAGTGTTCAACACACACTACTGTATAACCCACAGTGTTCAACACACACTACTGTATAACCCAAAGTGTTCAACACACACTACTGTATAACCCACAGTGTTAAACACACACTACTGTATAACCCAAAGTTTTCAACACACACTACTGTATAACCCACAGTGTTCAACACACACTACTGTATAACCCACAGTGTTCAACACACACTACTGTATAACCCACAGTGTTCAACACACACTACTGTATAACCCACAGTGTTAAACACACACTACTGTATAACCCACAGTGTTAAACACACACTACTGTATAACCCACAGTGTTCAACACACACTACTGTATAACCCACAGTGTTAAACACACACTACTGTATAACCCACAGTGTTCAACACACACTACTGTATAACCCACAGTGTTCAACACACACTACTGTATAACCCACAGTGTTCAACACACACTACTGTATAACCCACAGTGTTCAACACACACTACTGTATAACCCACAGAGTTCAACACACACTACTGTATAACCCACAGTGTTAAACACACACTACTGTATAACCCACAGTGTTCAACACACACTACTGTATAACCCACAGTGTTCAACACACACTACTGTATAACCCACAGTGTTCAACACACACTACTGTATAACCCACAGTGTTCAACACACACACTACTGTATAACCCAAAGTGTTCAACACACACTACTGTATAACCCACAGTGTTCAACACACACTACTGTATAACCCACAGTGTTCAACACACACTACTGTATAACCCACAGTGTTCAACACACACTACTGTATAACCCACAGTGTTCAACACACACTACTGTATAACCCACAGTGTTCAACACACACTACTGTATAACCCAAAGTGTTCAACACACACTACTGTATAACCCACAGTGTTCAACACACAAGTGATTTATTACTTACACCTCCTTTACATGGTTTCAGAATCAAATCTTTCAATGTCGCTTTGACGTTCAACCAAATTTGGTGATTGGGTTGTTTTAGCCCAGATATTGGGTTGTTTTAGCCCAGCGATTGGGTTGTTTTAGCCCAGTGATTGGGTTGTTTTAGCCCAGTGATTAGGTTGTTTTAGCCCAGCGATTGGGTTGTTTTAGCCCAGTGAATGGGTTGTTTTAGCCCAGTGAATGGGTTGTTTTAGTCCAGTGAATGGGCTGTTTTAGCCCAGTGATTAGGTTGTTTTAGCCCAGCGATTGGGTTGTTTTAGCCCAGTGAATGGGTTGTTTTAGCCCAGTGAATGAGCTGTTTTAGCCCAGTGATTAGGTTGTTTTAGCCCAGTGATTGGGTTGTTTTCGCCCAGTGAATGGGTTGTTTTAGCCCAGTGAATGGGCTGTTTTAGCCCAGTGATTAGGTTGTTTTAGCCCAGCGATTGGGTTGTTTTAGCCCACTGAATGGGCTGTTTTAGCCCAGTGATTGGGTTGTTTTAGCCCAGTGAATGGGTTGTTTTAGCCCACTGAATGGGCTGTTTTAGCCCAGTGATTGGGTTGTTTTAGCCCAGTGAATGGGTTGTTTTAGCCCAGTGAATGGGTTGTTTTAGCCCAGTGAATGGGCTGTTTTAGCCCAGTGAATGGGCTGTTTTAGCCCAGTGAATGGGCTGTTTTAGCCCAGTGATTAGGTTGTTTTAGCCCAGCGATTGGGTTGTTTTAGCCCAGTGAATGAGCTGTTTTAGCCCATTGATTAGGTTGTTTTAGCCCAGTGAATGGGTTGTTTTAGCCCACTGAATGGGCTGTTTTAGCCCAGTGATTGGGTTGTTTTAGCCCAGTGAATGGGTTGTTTTAGCCCAGTGAATGGGTTGTTTTAGCCCAGTGAATGGGCTGTTTTAGCCCAGTGAATGGGCTGTTTTAGCCCAGTGAATGGGTTGTTTAGCCCAGTGATTAGGTTGTTTTCGCCCAGGGAATGGGTTGTTTTACCCCAGTGATTAGGTTGTTTTCGCCCAGGGAATGGGTTGTTTTAGCCCAGTGAATGGGTTGTTTTAGTCCAGTGAATGGGTTGTTTTAGCCCAGTGAATGGGTTGTTTTAGCCCAGTGAATGGGTTGTTTTAGTCCAGTGAATGGGCTGTTTTAGTCCAGTGAATGGGTTGTTTTAGTCCAGTGAATGGGCTGTTTTAGTCCAGTGAATGGGTTGTTTTAGCCCAGTGAATGGGTTGTTTTAGTCCAGTGAATGGGTTGTTTTAGTCCAGTGAATGGGTTGTTTTAGCCCAGTGAATGGGTTGTTTTAGTCCAGTGAATGGGTTGTTTTAGTCCAGTGAATGGGCTGTTTTAGTCCAGTGAATGGGTTGTTTTAGTCCAGTGAATGGGTTGTTTTAGCCCAGTGAATGGGTTGTTTTAGCCCAGTGAATGGGCTGTTTTAGCAATGACATGGTACATATATTTAATACCATATATTGAATAATGGTCATTTTTTGGTCGACCGATCCCTCTAATGCCATATCCCGTTGGATGAAGATGACGGAGCACTTGCAGTTGAATTTATCCCTCATGAAAACGCTGAGCGCTGTAATAACGCCACACCGACGCCGCTGCTTTCACTGATATCCTTTGTGCCGAGCGCTTCTCACCGCACAGACCATCGCAGACCTTGAACATAAGGAGAAGTGACCAAAGAAATCAGATGTTAGTACAAGATCAAATTTAGCCGGTGCATGTGCACAGTTTTAAGTGAAAGGCTCCATTTTCACAATTATGTGTGTTTGTGTGATATTGTATTTCACTCGGCAAGCAAGACTAAAGCCGACATCAACAGCCTCCATTCTCAGTGAAACAGAGAAGATCAGGAGAGGTCAGCGACAGCCCATAAACACACAGATAATCACTGGGCCTGTTTAATGCAGCAGAGGCTCATGGGAAAAACGCACCTGCAGAATGATATCACGTTTCTTCTTGACCGGTGAGTGTTCAGTTTCATCCGAGACCGATGAATCTTGCCATGTTTTATTACGTTTGCGTGGGATGCAGTGGGGTAAAGTGCGCCGCCACTGGACTCTAGAGCAGTGGACACGTGTTCTCTGAGTGACCAATCACGCTTCTCTCTGGCAATCCCATGGACGAGTCTGGGTTTGGCGGTCGCCGGGGAAACGGGACTTGCCTGACTGCATTGTGCCAAGTGTAAAGTTTGGTGGAGGGGGGATTATGGGGTGGGGGTTGTTTTTCAGGGGTTAGTTCCAGTGAAAGGAACTCTTAACACAAGACATTTTTGGACAATTTCATGCTCCCAACTTTGTGGGATCAGTTTGGGGACGGCCCCTTCCCTGCAATATAGTGCAAGTGAAGCCTGAATTAGGACGGCGTGTGTGGTTTGACTTTAGCGAAAGCACTGAAAACTATATATTAGCCTTGCCAACGGCTGCAAATGAATATATAGCCAGCCTCGCCCGGACACCCGATCAATACTCGCTCTGATGAGTGTGTGTGAAGAGGTGAGTATGCTCAATGTTTTCAAGGCTGGTTTTCTCTGGCGCATCCCATGCCGTGGGAGAAGAAGCACGAGTGAAGCTGCAGGATATGCTGGATATAGACTCACATCAGGGCTCCCCCTACAGGCCAGAGCCAAATCACAACACACTACAGGACAGATGCAAAGTACATGCTGCAAAATTACATTTAATCTCAACAATATTACACTCTAAACAATGCTGGGTTAAAATAAAACCCAAGTTGGGTTGAATATGGACAAACCCAGCAATTGTGTTGTTTTAACCCAGCAAATGGGTTGTTTTAGCCCAGTGAATGGGTTGTTTTAGCCCAGTGAATGGGTTGTTTAATCCCAGCGATTGGGTTGTTTTAACCCAGTGAATGGGTTGTTTTAGCCCAGCGAATGGGTTGTTTTAGCCCAGTGAATGGGTTGTTTAAGCCCAGCGATTGGGTTGTTTTAACCCAGTGAATGGGTTGTTTTAGCCCAGCGAATGGGTTGTCAGTGAATGGGTTGTTTTAGCCCAGTGAATGGGTTGTTTTAGCCCAGCAATTGGGTTGTTTTAGCCCAGTGAATGGGTTGTTTTAGCCCAGTGAATGGGCTGTTTTAGCTCAGTGAATGGGTTGTTTTAGCCCAGTGAATGGGTTGTTTTAGCCCAGCAATTGGGTTGTCAGTGAATGGGTTGTTTTAGCCCAGTGAATGGGTTGTTTTAGCCCAGCGAATGGGTTGTCAGTGAATGGGTTGTTTTAGCCCAGTGAATGGGTTGTTTTAGCCCAGCAATTGGGTTGTTTTAGCCCAGTGAATGGGTTGTTTTAGCCCAGTGAATGGGCTGTTTTAGCCCAGAGATTGGGTTGTTTTAGCCCAGCGAATGGGTTGTTTTAGCCCAGTGAATGGGTTGATTTAGCCCAGAGAATGGGTTGTTTTAGCCCAGCGAATGGGTTGTTTTAGCCCAGCGATTGGGTTGTTTTAACCCAGTGTATGGGTTGTTTTAGCCCAGCGAATGGGTTGTTTTAGCCCAGAGAATGGGTTGTTTTAGCTCAGTGAATGGGTTGTTTTAGCCCAGGGAATGGGTTGTTTTAGCCCAGAGATTGGGTTGTTTTAGCCCAGGGAATGGGTTGTTTTAGCCCAGGGAATGGGTTGTTTTAGCCCAGTGAATGGGTTGATTTAGCCCAGTGAATGGGTTGATTTAGCCCAGTGAATGGGTTGTTTTAGCCCAGTGAATGGGTTGATTTAGCCCAGTAAATGGGCTGTTTTAGCCCAGTAAATGGGCTGTTTTAGCCCAGAGATTGGGTTGTTTTAGCCCAGTGAATGGGTTGATTTAGCCCAGTAAATGGGCTGTTTTAGCCCAGAGATTGGGTTGTTTTAGCCCAGTGAATGGGTTTTTTTAGCCCAGTGAATGGGTTGTCAGTGAATGGGTTGTCAGTGAATGGGTTGTTTTAGCCCAGTGAAGTTGTTGTTGTACCCTGCGGTTGGGTTAAATGTTTGCTTAAAACAACCCAATTGCTGTTTTTAACCCAGCATTGTTTAGCGTGTATGAATATTCTCACCTATATTTTGGCCTGTTTTAATTATCATGATTATTTGATCTAACCACAATTATTATATTGCGCAGTTTAAATTTCATTCACATTGTGCCATCCAAATAAGGGAAATTATATGCAGTTATATTATAATTAACTCAGCATTAAATCATATTGGCCCTTTATTTTATATATATATACGATTACAAGTAAAACGGCTTACATTAGAAGTGTCAAATGACAAAATGGAATAAAATCATTAATTGCAATTATTTGTATGGCAATTAATCATTACAAAAGCAATCAGCCATTAAACCAAAAATACACTCTAAAAAAAAGCTGGGTTAAAAACAGCCCAAGTTGGGTTGAAAATGGACAAACACAGAAATTGGGTTGCTTTAACCCAGCGGTTGGGTTAAATGTTTGCTTAAAACAACCCAATTGCTGGGTTTTTATGCATATATACTGCAAAAAAGTGTTTTTTCCCCCATATAAAATATCAAATATTCTTAAATCAAGATATAACATATAATTACAAGATATAACGTCTTGCTTTGTGAGTTTATACTTAAACACAAAGATCTGTCAGTGCAGTCAGAAAAATAAAACCTTTAAAATAAGTGTTTTTCTGACTCCACTGGCAGATCTTTGTGTTTGTTTAAGCAAAAACACATCATTTTAATGCTCTTTTTTATTTTTAACAAGACTATATTTAAAGCTCATGTCATTTTGCTTCTCCAGCCGCTTTGGGTAAGCTGCCACATGAATATAAATGCATATCTCAAGCATATTATTTTCCTGTGGAATACAAGAAAAGACAAAGTCCAAATCATTCTTTTGCATTCAGAAGCAAGTCATGCTGGTTTGAAGTAAATACATGATACATGATATAACATGAACTATCACTCTGAGGTTGATGTTCAAGTCAGATATTGGAGATTATCCAAATATTCACACTAGTTTCGAGGGTCCGTCAATGGAGAAACGTGCTGTTTGTCCTCATAATGCTGTTTACGCCATTGACCATGCTAATCAGATGAGCCTTCGGACATTGCTATGCTAATGTGTTGACTCCAGCTATTTTTGAGTGTCCAGAGCGGTCCTTAACCTGAGGGCGCAGATGCTGGAGTTCGGCAAACTGGCTTAAGGGACGCTGTGACACAGTATGAAGTGTGTGTGTGTGTGTGTGTGTGTCCGGTCTGCTACGGGCTATTGACTCATCTCAGTGAACTCCAGCAAGACCATCTCAGTCCTGACTCAGCTGTCAAAACACAAATCAAACTCTACAAAACTTCCAGAACCAGCGGGCGCTTCTGTCGCAAACGTCCTAGATCTCCAGCGGGAAGTCGGATTTAAGTGGCGGACACACACTCATCTGACCAAGCACAACACCTGATGTACAGTGACACACTTATATTTGCTCAAACTGGTTCTCAACACTTATACTGGTGTTTATGTGGTTTGAAAACTATTTGTGCTGATTCGAACAAACTCAACATTACTGTAATAATAATAATAATAATTAAAGCTGCGAGCAGCGATTATCGGGGGTTCAAGTGTTTACAGCCTTTAAGCAAAACCGTAAAAATATATCATGTTTTATTTAGTAAGCATGTAACCACATAGAGATCGTAGATGGAAAATATCCCCCGAGTGTGCCCATACATAAGTGTGTAAAATTAAGTTATAGACATATATATTTATGAGAGCATAAAAATGACCAACATTGATTGTATTTGTTTGCCACTTTCTATCAATATTTTGAAATTTGCGCATTATTTTTTAGCTATCGACCTGTTTTTGAATTTTGGCGGTGGTTTCGTCTCGATCGGACTAACAGTTTCGAAGACATTCGCAAAAGTTTTTTAAGCGCTAAATGACATCGTTACACAACCCATAAGGCGAAACCTGGCATGTTTGCTATCGTTGGACTCGGCAAGGATTCAGGAATCTAAGGAGGTGACTCCCGTTAAAAACGCTGGCTCGAAACTCCTTAGGCCCCTTCAGGGCATCATTCCGATTCGTTTCGTTCCTATCGGCCTCTGTTAACCTTGTGCAATGGTCCAACACCTCTGGGAGAAGGGGAGAAAAAAAAAAAAAAAAAAAAAAAAAAAAGAAGAGAAAAAAAAAGAGGATGGATAACAAAAGACAAAAACAATAGAAAGAGAATAGAAATAGAGTTGTAGTAGAAGTAGTAATCATAATAGTAACAATAATTTTAACAACAATAATAATAGTAGCAGTAGTGGTAGTAACAACAATAATATTGATGATAATATTAGTAATAGTAGTGGTAATATTTCTAATTTATAATAACAATAATGGTATTAGTAATAATAATGGTAGTAATAGTATTAGAAGTAGTAATAATAATATTCATGATAATAATAAGAGTGACTGTGGTAGAAATATTTGTGATGTATAATAATAATAATAGTAGTAGTGGTAGTTACAACAATAATGTTCATAGTAATAATAGTGGTAGTGGTGGTAGCATTAGTAATTTATAATAATAGTAACAATAATAATAACAATAATAATAATTCTACATTTAGACTAGTCAAAAAGGTTGCTGTGGATACTGTTCTCTAGGTCTGAGCGCCTCTCCACGACCGTCAGTGAGCACAACCAACAGAAACCGCCGACATGGACACCACCCTTCGTCCCTCCGTTCCGTGCCCCCTCCTCTCCGACCGCCAGTGACGCTCAACCCCAAAAGTTAATCCTCTGTGCTTTTGAGTCATAACAGGCACCTCCCGACCAAGCTCGCTTAGTTTGGTTGTGACCCGTAAAAATAGAAGGATTATTTTATTGATTTATTTTTTTATTTTTTTTTATTTATCTGTGGCTTGGACCATGGTGTGCACCAGTTAGCTCCCCAGCCAGAGACACCATATCCAACTCAGATATTAGTCAAACAGTATTACATGTGAGGAGGGGTTGGGACAAAGGCGGTGAGAGGGAGGGGCCAGTCAACCCAACCACCGGCTCTGTGATGACCATGTCTACAGGACAAGCCAGTCGCGCCCACCGACACCACCTTGAACGGCGCATGACCCAGATTACTTTATAAAGTAAAATATATAAAAATTATGTTTATAAATCAATATTTATATTTAATGTTATCTGAAATATTATTTATTTAGAATAAGCAAACGAAAAGGGAAGAAAAATAAATAGAAGAATAAAATGAGTTCTATTTTAATGTCAATACCAATACCACCACCCCTGCTACCACAATCATCAACAAATAAATAGCAATTGCAATATTATGCATATTTCACATATTGGTAATACATTAAAGAAGTATAGAAATATATATTAACATATACCAAATACACATACATTTACATAAAAAAGACATATAGCAGTAAACAATTGTGGAATGATGTATTCAATAATGCTCAGAGGTTATTTATTATAAGTTTGTGAACCTGTGGTTGGGAGAGTGCGGGGGGTCTGGGTCCACGTAATTTATATGAAGATGAATTAGGAATGGTTTCCAAATATCAAGAAATGTAGGTATATTATTCTTGTTAATGTATGTTATTTTTTCTAATGTGATGTATTCTGTAAGAAGATTGGTCCAGTGATTGATATGTATACAATTTTTGGATTTCCAATTTAGTAAAATTACTTTCTTGGCGATAGTTAGTGATATGAGTAGTGGGTTTTTATATTTGGCTGGGAGATTATCAACTTCTATGCTGTTATTGAGTAAACAGAGTGAGGGGGATGGAGGGATTCTACAGCCCATGATATTGGTGAGTTTTGTGGTTACTGATAGCCAAAATAAGTGAACTGGTTGACAGGTCCATGTGGCATGAAGGTAGTTGTCTGTGCTCCTCAATGTGCATTGTGAACAACTATCCATGTCCCTCAAGCCCATTATAAACTTCTTTCTTTCAGTGATGTGAGTCCTGTGAATAACCTTGAACTGTATGAGTTGGAGGTTTGTGTTGTTAGTCATAGAAAATGTGTTGTTACAGATTTCTTTCCAGAGGTCGGTGTTGGGGGAGAGGGTTAAATCCTGTTCCCATTTTGCCATGGGTATTATAATTGTTGCATCATTATTTGATATAAGTTTATATAGTTTGGAGGTTAATTTTTTGGAGTTAGGGATTTTCATTATGTCTTCCATTAGCTTTGAGGGATGAAGTGGATTATTTATTATATTTATCTTGGATTTAATTATAGATTTAATTTGTTGATATTGGAGAAACTGCTCTCCCCCAAGACCGTATCTCTGGACTAGTGTTTTAAATGATGCAAATCCGTTATTTGGAAACAAATGATGAAGGTGAGTAATTCCTTTGTGTTGCCATGATGGAAAATTGACCGGTTTATTACACAATTGGAAATCAGGGTTGGACCAGATGGGGGTGTGTCTACATGGTGTAAGTGGTGAATTAGTAATTTTGGTTACTTTCCACCAGGCTGTCAGAGTTGATGCAATTGTAATATTATTGAAATAGTGCATTTTCTTTATTGATTTAGGTAGGAAGGCGAGGTCTGAAACTGAAGTATTTTTGCATTGATTTTGTTCCAGTTCCATCCATAAATTATTGTGATTGTTTTTGTGAGTCCATTTATATAAATATTGTAGCTGGTTTGCTAAAAAGTAATAGTGAAAATTTGGAGCTTCTAGGCCGCCTTGTGACTTAGCTTTTTGCAATTTTTCCAGAGATATTTTTGGTGTTTTATTCTTCCAATAGAAGTGAGAGGTTAATGAATTGAGTGATTTGAACCATTTATCGGTGGGTGTTGTTGGGAGCATTGAGAACAGATAGTTGACTTGTGGTAGAGTTTTCATTTTAACTGTAGCAATGCGGCCGATAAGTGATAGTGGTAGGTTAGTCCAGCGTTTTAAATCATCTTCAATCTTTCTTAAAAGTGGGGTATAGTTGAGATTAAACAACTCTGACAGTCTGGGGGAAATGTTGATACCCAGGTATGTAATGTTGCCAGTATGGAGTGGAAGAGAAGAAATATATGCTGTAGAATCCCAGGCATCCTCAGAAAGTGGTAATATAGTTGATTTATTCCAGTTTATGGTGTAATCTGAAATTTTGGAAAAATTATTAATAATTTTAAAGGTTTCTTCTAGTGACTTGTAGGGGTTTTGTAAACATAACAATAAATCATCTGCATAGAGACAAATCTTATGCTGTGTATTGATGTCTTGAATACCTTGGATATTATTGTTTTGTCGTATTGCTGCTGCGAGTGGTTCTATAAATATGGCAAATAAAGAAGGAGAGAGTGGGCATCCTTGTCTGGTCCCTCTGTGAAGTGTGAAATTTTTTGATGTGATTCCGTTAGTGATTACTGTGGCCCTCGGTGAAGTATATAATATTTTTATCCAATTGATGAATGACTCTCCAAAGCCGAATCTGTGTAAAGTGCTTAGAAGAAATGTCCAGTTAACTTTGTCAAATGCTTTTTCTGCGTCAAGTGATACAATTATAGTTTTGGTTTGTTTTTGTTGAGCGAGGTTAATTAGGTTGAATAGTCGACGTATATTATCGGAAGCATTTCTGTGTTTAATAAAACCTGTTTGATCATGGTGAATTAATATCGGGATAACTGTTTCTATTCTTGTAGCTAAGGCTTTGGTAATGATTTTTAAATCTGTGTTTATTAATGAGAGAGGGCGGTAACTGGAAGGGAGCATTGGGTCCTTGTTTGGTTTTAGCAATAGTGTCATGACAGCTGTATTCATATGTGTGGGTATTGTGGATGTAGCTTTGACTTCTGTGATTACTCTGAGGAATAATGGAGATAAAGTTGGCCAGAAGTGTTTATAGAATTCGGCTGGTAGTCCATCAGGTCCAGGTGATTTGTTATTTGGCATTTTATCTAGTGCTTTATGGAGTTCATCATGAGTGAGGGGAGTATCTAATGCATTTGCCTGTTCTTTTGATATTGTTGGTAGTTTTAGTTTGTTTAGAAAATGATCTATTTGTGTTACATCTGAATTATGATTTAAAGAATATAATTTTTGGTAAAAAGTTCGGAATACATTATTAATTTCTTGTGGGTTCTGGGTTATTTTGCCTGTTTCATTGAGTATTGATGGAATGATTGCCTTTTCTTGCTTACGTTTTAGTTGATTTGCTAGATATTTGCCCATCTTGTTGCAATATTGGTATTGTTTGTATTTGAGTTGTTGGATAATGAACTGTGTTTTTTGGTTTATGATGCCATCGAGTTCAGCTTTAAGGTGGTTTAGTTCTCTTTGTATTTGTTCACTGGGGTTGGTAGTGTAGGTATCTGTAAGGTGTTTAATTCTCTGTTCTAAGTTATTTTCTACTTGTTGTTGTTGTTTTTTCCTATATGATGAATATGATATTATTTTCCCTGTAATGACTGCTTTACCTGTTTCCCATAATAATGATGGTGAAATCCCTGGAGAGTCATTCATTTCAAGAAAGAATGCCCACTCTTTCTTGATAAAACTGTCAAAATCAGAGTCTTGAAGTAGTGAGGTATTGAAGCGCCATCTATTGGGGTGTTTAACGGAGGATTTAATACTAAACTTGATTGAAATGGGAGCGTGATCGCTGATTATGATTGGGTGAATTGAAGTTTCTGTTACATGCTGGGTTAGTGAGTTACTGATAAGAAAAAGGTCTATTCGAGAAAAAGATTGGTGAAAAGGAGAAAAATAAGTATATTTTCTGAGTGAGGGATTATTCATTCTCCAACTATCGCCAAGTCCAAAGGTAGTCATATATTGTTTTATTATTTCTGTAGATTGCCATGTTCTTGTTGTATTGGATGAATTTGATATGATTTTCCTGTAAATTTCTGTCCAAATGTCACTTCCATCACAAAACGGTCACCAAATATGGAACCTTGAGACTCAGACCTTTCAGACGATATGTGTTTCGTCAAGATTAGAAAAGATTTTGATTATAAAGTAGTTAAAATACATTTTGTAATACAAAACATGACGCCGTCCACTAGGGGGAGGAGCCCGCTAGAAGAATTTAGAGTAACGTTTCCATGGTAACGCAACGTCTGATTTCAAAACGATTTCACAGGATAAATTTTGAGTTCGTAAGCTTTCAAATGATACCTAATTTATGATAATTACTAAAATATATGATATGGAAAAAAGGCGATCAAAAAAAGAGCACCATGCGTCCCACCAGCGCGACGATGACAGTTAAGGGGTTAAAATGATACAATCTGGTGTTTGTGGAATTGTGAGCTCCAGTGGATCATAAAATATGTTTTATGACATATTTCTCCTGGAGCGTCTATTTCGCGTCAAACACTCGATTTATAGGCACGTCCAATTCACTGCGAATGGATTCAAAAGCGTCCAACTAGACGCAAATTTGACGCTTTATTCACGTTTGGTAAACGCAGCATAAGACACTGTCTTGAGCCTACACTCTTTTGAGCGCTGTAGCGCCCCCATCAGGCCGATCGGGGCGAGCTTTGGTGTAATTGTAGATGTGTGTGAGCACTACCAGTCCTCAAAGTTTCAAGTCTCTACGACTCACGGTTTGCTCTGCCCGATCAGTTTTAGGGGAGAATGATGATCCTAGGAAAAGTAAGAATTACATCAAAGTTTCGTTACTTGAACCCCTAATAATAACACACTAAGTTATAAAAACATTATTTCTGAATGTTTTCTGAACATTCAAAATGTTCACTCCTTTCAAGTGAACATTATGAAAATGTTACTTTTAAATTTAAAATGGCGGATCTCATGTGAGTGACAGGTGGCCCCGCCCTCAGAGAAGAGATGAAGTTATCCTGATTCAGGGACATGAAAGATGATCGTTTATAATAAATAAAGGAATATTCCTTTTGATTTGATGGTGACTTTAACGGAAGTGCGCATTGTGTAGTTTTAGACCAGGTGTGATCATGAGGAGGAGGATCTCTGATAACTCCAGCACATTGAGCTTTCACAGGAGCTGATGTCACTGGCTCAGAGCCAAGATGGCGGCTTCCACAAATCCCCAGATTTCATTCAGGCTGTAAACCCTACAGGAGGTGAACTTTAACACACATCACTGTCAGAAACACACGCGTGTTATGATCCTTTCTGTTTGAGAGCAGCACGTGATCATCACAAACACCAGCGGGTCAGAAGAGGGAATCAGTTTAATGTTTTTAAAGAGTCTCTGATTAAAAATAAAATATTCCTCCAGTGTAAATCAGGGTCTATTTGAGTTAATAAAGTGAGGACGAGAAAATGATCATCTTCTGGAGCCCTTAATGCACACACACACACACACACACACACACACACACACACACACACACACACACACACACACACACACACACACACACACACACACACACACACACAATCAAACACATGCACACTCACACACACACACGTTTGTTTTTGTGAAATGTGAGGACATTCCATAGGCGTAATGGTTTTTATACCGTACAAACCGTATTTTCTATCCCCTTACACGTCCTCATACTTCTCCCTCTTTTTGTAATACACACGTCATTATACACATTTGTGTCCTGATATTTCACAAAAACATGCCCACACAGAGAGTGACAGAGTATGTGAGAGAGTGTGTGTGAGTGAGAGAGAGAGTGTGTGTGTGTGTGTGTGATTGTGTCTGTGTGTAATTGTATCTGTGTGTGCGTCTGCATCTGTCTGTGTGTGTGTGTGTGTGTGAGTGAGAGAGTATGTGTGTGTGTGTGAGCGTGTGTGTGAGTGAGAGAGTTTGTGAAAGAGTGTGTGTGTGTTAGAGTGTGTATGAGTGAGAGTTTGTGAAAGAGAGTGTGTTTGTGTTAGTGTGTGTGAGAGTGTGTGTGAGAGTGTGTGAGTGAGAGTGTGTGAGTGTGTGTGAGAGTGTGTGCGAGAGTGTGTGTGAGTGTGCTTGTTTATGTGATTTATGAGGACACAAATGTGTATAATGAAACTGATATTACAAACATGGTTTATGAGGACATTTCATATGAGCAGGAGAGACTCGTTTAATAATATAATGTCATTATTACAGTGAGTGAGAGTTTAAAGGGTCAGTCCACGTCTGAACTATCCGGATATAGAGACTGAGGCGACTTCACTGGGCCATTACACTCCAGAAGCCCCGGGAAAACTCCCAGGAAAACCAGCTGGATGCACTTTTATGATGGACGGATGCACTTTTATGATGGATAGATGCACTTTTATGATGGATAGATGCACTTTTATGATGGACAGATGCACTTTTATGATGGACGGATGCACTTTTATGATGGATAGATGCACTTTTATGATGGATAGATGCACTTTTATGATGGACGGATGCACTTTTATGATGGATAGATGCACTTTTATGATGGATAGATGCACTTTTATGATGGACAGATGCACTTTTATGATGGATGGATGCACTTTTATGATGGACAGATGCACTTTTATGATAGATGGATGCACTTTTATGATGGACGGATGCACTTTTATGATGGACAGATGCACTTTTATGATGGATGGATGCACTTTTATGATGATAGATGCACTTTTATGATGGACAGATGCACTTTTATGATGGATAGATGCACTTTTATGACGGATGGATGCACTTTTATGATGGATAGATGCACTTTTATGATGGATAGATGCACTTTTATGATGGACAGATGCACTTTTATGATGGATGGATGCACTTTTATGATGGACAGATGCACTTTTATGATGGACAGATGCACTTTTATGATGGATGGATGCACTTTTATGATGGACAGATGCACTTTTATGATAGATGGATGCACTTTTATGATGGACAGATGCACTTTTATGATGGACAGATGCACTTTTATGATGGATGGATGCACTTTTATGATGATAGATGCACTTTTATGATAGATGGATGCACTTTTATGATGGATGGATGCACTTTTATGATGGATAGATGCACTTTTATGATGGACAGATGCACTTTTATGATGGACAGATGCACTTTTATGATGGATGGATGCACTTTTATGATGGACAGATGCACTTTTATGATGGACAGATGCACTTTTATGATGGATGGATGCACTTTTATGATGGACAGATGCACTTTTATGATAGATGGATGCACTTTTATGATGGACAGATGCACTTTTATGATGGACAGATGCACTTTTATGATGGATGGATGCACTTTTATGATGATAGATGCACTTTTATGATGGACAGATGCACTTTTATGATGGACAGATGCACTTTTATGATGGACAGATGCACTTTTATGATGGATGGATGCACTTTTATGATGGACAGATGCACTTTTATGATGGACGGATGCACTTTTATG
The DNA here is from genome assembly GCA_033150135.1 of Gobio occitaniae. Taxonomy (NCBI): domain Eukaryota; kingdom Metazoa; phylum Chordata; class Actinopteri; order Cypriniformes; family Gobionidae; genus Gobio; species Gobio occitaniae. Next base: position 24,352 of record JARQWZ010003544.1, read on the forward strand.
ATGGACAGATGCACTTTTATGATGGACAGATGCACTTTTATGATGGATGGATGCACTTTTATGATGATAGATGCACTTTTATGATGGACGGATGCACTTTTATGATGGACAGATGCACTTTTATGATGGATGGATGCACTTTTATGATGGACAGATGCACTTTTATGATGGATAGATGCACTTTTATGATGGATAGATGCACTTTTATGATGGACAGATGCACTTTTATGATGGACAGATGCACTTTTATGATGGACAGATGCACTTTTATGATGGACAGATGCACTTTTATGATGAATAGATGCACTTTTATGATGGATGGATGCACTTTTATGATGGATGGATGCACTTTTATGATGGATGGATGCACTTTTATGATGGACAGATGCACTTTTATGATGGACAGATGCACTTTTATGATGAATAGATGCACTTTTATGATGGATGGATGCACTTTTATGATGGATGGATGCACTTTTATGATGGATGGATGCACTTTTATGATGGATAGATGCACTTTTATGATGGATGGATGCACTTCTATGATGGATGGATGCACTTTTATGATGGATGGATGCACTTTTATGATGGATGGATGCACTTTTATGATGGATGGATGCACTTTTATGATGGACAGATGCACTTTTATGATGGACAGATGCACTTTTATGATGGACAGATGCACTTTTATGATGGACAGATGCACTTTTATGATGAATAGATGCACTTTTATGATGGACGGATGCACTTTTATGATGGACAGATGCACTTTTATGATGGACAGATGCACTTTTATGATGGACAGATGCACTTTTATGATGGACAGATGCACTTTTATGATGGACAGATGCACTTTTATGATGAATAGATGCACTTTTATGATGGATGGATGCACTTTTATGATAGATGGATGCACTTTTATGATGGATGGATGCACTTTTATGATGGATAGATGCACTTTTATGATGGATGGATGCACTTTTATGATGGATGGATGCACTTTTATGATGGACAGATGCACTTTTATGATGGATAGATGCACTTTTATGATGGACAGATGCACTTTTATGATGGATGGATGCACTTTTATGATGGACAGATGCACTTTTATGATGGATGGATGCACTTTTATGATGGATAGATGCACTTTTATGGATAGATGCACTTTTATGATGGATAGATGCACTTTTATGGATAGATGCACTTTTATGATGGATATATGCACTTTTATGATGGATGGATGCACTTTTATGATGGATGGATGCACTTTTATGATGGATGGATGCACTTTTATGATGGATGGAGATGGATGCACTTTTATGATGGATAGATGCACTTTTATGATGGATAGATGCACTTTTATGATGGATAGATGCACTTTTATGATCGTCTGAAAGAAGAATGTCACACACATCAGGATGACCTGAGGGAGAGTAAATCATGGGCTAATTTTCATTTTTTGGGTAAACTATCCCTTTAAGTCCAATTCGATAATATTTCCGAGATAAAGATAATCTTATCCAGGGGTCGGTTGAATAAATTGTGCTGAGATATAGATTGACCAGTTTTGTCTTTTCTGATTTAGACTGATCAAACTTTCTATGCAACCGACTTTAAAAAGTAAATAAAGTGTGTTCAGTAGATTGAGTTTTTCCTCACTCAGAGTTCAGAGCTTCCCTCAGTGTCCCTGAACGCCTGAGTGCTGATTCAGAAGTTCAATAGTGTGTGTGTGTGTGTGTGTGTGAGAACATGTACTGTTTGTACTCAGCCAGCAGCCAATCACAGAAGGGGGAGGAGCAGCTCCTTCCTCACTGAATGTCATTTGAAAGGCAGTAATGGAGCGGCTCTCTGCTGCCCTCCGGTGGCCGGACTCTTCACTGCTCCTGCACACACACACTTCATCAGGAGAAACACTGTGTTTGGACACCACTGATTTTCAGGTCTAATGTACTTCCATAACACATCCTCTTTCAGACGAGAGAAAGAAAACAGCCAAACACACACCGAAGTGTTCCTTTTATTATGTCTGCAGATTTCTCAGAGAGTCAGAAATCTCCCCTTCAGCAGTTTTACACACCGTTTTATTCATATTCATATATCATTCGCCTGATTTATAGAATATTTTATTCCTTAAAACAGTGATTTCCCTCCAGTCAGCAATTTTCTGATTTATGGAGTATTACAAGTTCAGTTCTGTGAGAACCTTTAAATCAAACTATTATGAATCTGACCTTTTCTGTTCTGGAAATGCATATTTAATTAGATAACGCTTCATATTTGGACATTTCAGAAAACCTGTGATACAAAACTATTGTCTTAATGTGCCGTGGAATCGATTCGTCTGTTTTGTCTGCATATTCATTTGCAATATCTTTGAGTCATTTGATTCTTTGTTTCCGATGGTGACTCTTTGTGTGAACGAATCATTTGAATCATTCACTCGACTGATTCATTCAAAACTGAATCACTTGGCTGTGTTTCCAGAACAAAATCTATAATTCGATGAATTTACATAGAACATTTCTAGCATAAAGAGATCTTTAAACCCGAGTCAAGGATGCTATGGTTCTTTTTTCTAAGAGTGCACTGAAATCCAGACATTCTTAGGTGTCAAAAATAAAAATAAAAATCTGCATGGGCCTTTAAATGCAATGAGCAAACCATTTAATGCAGTGATTTACTTCAGGACGCTTGCTTTGCTTCATTTATGTATCGCTTTATTTTATTTCTCTTTTAAGGACAGACTTTATGTACATTTTAGATGCATCTTCATCTTGTAAACTGCTCATAATAATAATAATAATAATAATAAACTAGATAAAAAAAAGTTTGTAGACAAAAGTTGGCTTGAGAAAGCCTAGCCATTACGTTTTAAGTTTAAGTTTTGTAGTTTTAAAAGATAGATAGATGCTAGCATGAATGAACATATTGTTAGCATGTTTTAACAGACTGTTAACATTAATTAACATGGTGCTACCATGAATTAGCACATTGCTAGCATGAATTAACATGTTTTTGCACATTGTAGCCATGTTTTAACATACTGCTAAGCATGAATTAGCACAATGTTAGCATGAATCAACACATTATTAGCATTAATTAGCTCAATGTTAGCATGATTAAACATTTTGCTAACTTGATTAGCCTGTTGCTAGAATTATTTATCACATTGCTAACATGATTTAATCTTTTTCTAGCATGATTTAACACATTGCTGACATGAAAGATAGATTGATTGATAAGAAACATTAGATTAAATAATAGTTTAATTGAGTGTAACGAGCTTCTGGCAGTTTAAATTAGAATTTTAGCAGTTTAAATTTGAATGTTGGCAGTTTAAATGTTGTCAGTTTAAATTTGAATATTGGCAGTTTAAATTTGAATTTTAGCAGTTTAAATTTGAATGTTGGCAGTTTAAATTTGAATTTTAGCAGTTTAAATGTTGTCAGTTTAAATTTGAATGTTGGCAGTTTAAATTAGAATTTTTGCAGTTTAAATTAGAATTTTAGCAGTTTAAATTAGAATTTTAGCAGTTTAAATGTTGTCAGTTTAAATTTGAATGTTGGCAGTTTAAATTAGAATTTTAGCAGTTTAAATTAGAATTTTAGCAGTTTAAATGTTGTCAGTTTAAATTTGAATATTGGCAGTTTAAATTTGAATGTTGTCAGTTTAAATTTGAATTTTAGAAGTCTAAATTTGAAATTTAGCAGTTTAAATGTTGTCAGTTTAAATTTGAATATTGCCAGTTTAAATTTGAATTTTAGCAGTTTAAATTTGAATTTTAGCAGTTTAAATTTGAATTTTAGCAGTTTAAATTTGAATGTTGGCAGTTTAAATTTGAATTTTAGCGGTTTAAATTTGAATTTTAGCAGTTTAAATGTTGTCAGTTTAAATTGGAATATTGGCAGTTTAAATTTCAATGTTGGCAGTTTAAATTTGAATTTTAGCAGTTTAAATTTGAATGTTGGCAGTTTAAATTTGAATTTTAGCAGTTTAAATTTGAATTTTAGCAGTTTAAATGTTGTCAGTTTAAATTTGAATATTGGCAGTTTAAATTTCAATGTTGGCAGTTTAAATTTGAATTTTAGCAGTTTAAATTTGAATGTTGTCAGTTTAAATTTGAATTTTAGCAGTTTAAATTTGAATGTTGGCAGTTTAAATTTGAATTTTAGCAGTTTAAATTTGAATGTTGGCAGTTTAAATTTGAATTTTAGCAGTTTAAATTTGAAATTTAGCAGTTTAAATGTTGTCAGTTTAAATTTGAATATTGGCAGTTTAAATTTGAATTTTAGCAGTTTAAATTTGAATGTTGGCAGTTTAAATTTGAATTTTAGCAGTTTAAATTAGAATTTTTGCAGTTTAAATTAGAATTTTAGCAGTTTAAATTTGAATGTTGGCAGTTTAAATTTGAATTTTAGCAGTTTAAATTTGAATGTTGTCAGTTTAAATTTGAATTTTAGCAGTTTAAATTAGAATTTTAGCAGTTTAAATGTTGTCAGTTTAAATTTGAATGTTGGCAGTTTAAATTTGAATTTTAGCAGTTTAAATTAGAATTTTAGCAGTTTAAATGTTGTCAGTTTAAATTTGAATATTGGCAGTTTAAATTTGAATGTTGGCAGTTTAAATTTGAATTTTAGCAGTTTAAATTTGAATGTTGGCAGTTTAAATTTGAATTTTAGCAGTTTAAATTTGAAATTTAGCAGTTTAAATGTTGTCAGTTTAAATTTGAATATTGGCAGTTTAAATTTGAATTTTAGCAGTTTAAATTTGAATTTTAGCAGTTTAAATTTGAATGTTGGCAGTTTAAATTTGAATTTTAGCAGTTTAAATTTGAATTTTAGCAGTTTAAATGTTGTCAGTTTAAATTTGAATATTGGCAGTTTAAATTTCAATGTTGGCTGTTTAAATTTGAATTTTAGCAGTTTAAATTTGAATGTTGGCAGTTTAAATTTGAATTTTAGCCGTTTAAATTTGAATTTTAGCAGTTTAAATGTTGTCAGTTTAAATTTGAATATTGGCAGTTTAAATTTCAATGTTGGCAGTTTAAATTTGAATTTTAGCAGTTTAAATTTGAATGTTGTCAGTTTACATTTGAATTTTAGCAGTTTAAATTTGAATGTTGGCAGTTTAAATTTGAATTTTAGCAGTTTAAATTTGAATGTTGGCAGTTTAAATTTCAATTTTAGCAGTTTAAATTTGAATGTTGGCAGTTTAAATTTGAATGATGGCAGTTTAAATTTGAATTTTAGCAGTTTAAATTTGAATTTTAGCAGTTTAAATTTGAATGTTGGCAGTTTACATTTGAATTTTAGCAAATATGAATGTTGGCAGGTTAAATTTGAATGTTGTCAGTTGGAGTTTGAACAGTCTAGGCTCATTTGAACGTTCCATCAATGAAAGTCAATGGGATTTTTCAGTTATAATCGTCATTTTTATGAAAACCATAAGTCGGACCTGAGTTTGTTGGTTGTAGAGTTAAAGCTGCAGTCCGTAACTTTCTTTTGGTTAAAAATGATCCAAAACTGAATCACTTGGCTGTGTTTCCAGAACAGAATCTATAATTCTATGAATTTCCATAGAACATTTCTAGCATAGAGAGATCTTTAAAACCGAGTTGAGGACCTTTTCTCAAAGAGTGCATTGAAATCCAGACATTTTTAAGTGTCAAAAAATAAAAAAATTGGGCCTGTAGATGCAATGAACAAACCATTTAATGCAATGATTTACTTCAGGACGCTTGCTTTGCTTTGCTTTATTTATGTATTGCTTTAAAGGACAAACTTCATCTACATTTTAAGTGCATCTATAAATCATCTTGTAAATTGCTCATAATAATAATAATAGTGAAACACAGCAAATTCCCCAAAGCTGTCAGTTTAATAGATTAAGGCTAAGATGAGAAGGATGGACATGTTTAAAGGACACTGGGTAATGCTGATGTCATTAGAGGACGGCTGCACAAAACACACTCATCTAAACACACAGAAACACACACACCCCTGCTGTCCTTTAAAAAATAGTGCATAGACTCATAGACCCACAGTCCGTCAATCGCCTGATTTACATCATCAATCACGTTTAAAAAAATAATCAAATCAAGCAGTCTACGTTTCATATACATATTTGTATTTTTATATAATTATATTCAATGTACAGAGTTACATTCTGAACTGCAAAGGCTCGTTCGTGGAAATAAATACTGCAATGGCTAGTTTGCGACAGGAAGTTGTTTCTGCTCTCCTGGAAAGGACGAACAACTGCAACCCAAGCAGCTGGGCATCAGCAGATTACAGTCTAAAAGACGCGTACAAAAGTCTCATAAAAATATGCCTTTGTCTCTGCTCCTTTATCTACACGATGGCTGGAAACCGCTCTATTGTTAAAAAAGACGGCCAAACGGGACGTTTGTGACATGGATCATCGAAGAGAGAGGCTAATTTGTCCATCGATGGGATATTAAATCAACTGTGCTGTATCCTTTGGTGACATTCATGAGGATTTTTCACTTTTCTTCCCACAAACCGTTTGCACTGAAAGCTGAAGATGCAGTGCATTGTGGCCCGTTGTTCTTTGGCCCATTATTAGCCATCCCACTCGTGTGGAGGAACGCGCAAACGTACTGAATACTTCATTCCTCGCCCATAATCAGGATTCGCATGAGAGAAACACTAAGCCAATGCTTAAAACATCTGAAATAAAGCAGAACTGAGTGGAGACCGTCAGACGTCAGTCCTCATTGGCCATGACCTGCCACACGATCAGGTGACTGCGTTCAGCTTTGGCCAGGAAGGGCTGCAGCTTCAGAGTGGGTTCATCCATGTTTTCCGTGTCTCCTCCTCCTCCTTCATCCCCTATGAAACCACACAGAGAGAGGGAAGAGTGTGAGTGGTCAGGCTTTCATTTCTGGATTTAAATGATTATTTTCTCTGATTTTGATTGTTAAATGTGCCGTTTTCAGTTGAGGAATGAACTTGTGGTCGACTATGCTGATATGAAGCCGATATATCAAATACATCATATTAATAATAATAATATTTAATTACTTCGAAATATTTAAAATAAACATGCTTATACTTTAGATGGCAACTTCTTGATTCTGCAATCATATTCAGTGCTGTTCTCAGCGCCACCCGTCAAAATAAAAGTCCTGCTTCTGACACATCGGCCAATCAGAAAACTTAATCGGCCGATATTGGCGATATATCGGATGGCCACTAGAATGAACAAAACGTGATTTGTAACGCCTGCCATTCCATAATCACAATAAGCTTTCAAATTTTAATTTTATTACTAAATTCAGACAATAAATGTGTTTTTGTGGTCTCAGCTGAACTTCATCTCTTCCTCTTTACTACGAGTTACAGCAGCAAATAAACATGATAAACATCAGAAGATACAGAACGACTGTCTCGTGATCCATCAATTTTTTACAGCTAAAGTTGGAGCTCGCAAATCAGTAAATAAAATTAGGGCTGTCAAAAGATTAATCGCGATTAATCGCATCCAAAATAAAAGTTTGTTTTTACATAATATATGTGTGTGTACTCTGTTAATTATTATTTATATATAAATACACACACATTCATGTATATATTTAAGAAATATTTGCATGAATATACTGTATATACATTTATATAATCTATAATATATATATATATATATATATATATATATATATATATATATATATATATATATATATATATATTTAAATATAAATGTTTTATATATAAAAATAATTTTTTTTCTTAAATATATACATGCTTGTGTGTATTTATATATAAATAATAATTAACAGAGTACACACACATATATTATGTAAACACAAACTTTTATTTTGGATGCGATTAATCGCGATGAATCTTTTGACAGCCCTAAAGGGAAGAGTGTGAGTGGTCAGGCTTTCATTTCTGGGTTTAAATGATAATTTTCTCTGATTTTGATTGTTAAATGTGCCGTTTTCAGTTGAGGAATGAACTTGTGGTCGACTATGCTGATATGAAGCCGATATATCAAATACATCATATTAATAATAATAATATTTAATTACTTCGAAATATTTAAAATAAACATGCTTATACTTTAGATGGCAACTTCTTGATTCTGCAATCATATTCAGTGCTGTTCTCAGCGCCACCCGTCAAAATAAAAGTCCTGCTTCTGTCACATCGGCCAATCAGAAAACTTAATCGGCCGATATTGGCGATATATCGGATGGCCACTAGAATGAACAAAACGTGATTTGTAACGCCTGCCATTCCATAATCACAATAAGCTTTCAAATTTTAATTTTATTACTAAATTCAGACAATAAATGTGTTTTTGTGGTCTCAGCTGAACTTCATCTCTTCCTCTTTACTACGAGTTACAGCAGCAAATAAACATGATAAACATCAGAAGATACAGAACGACTGTCTCGTGATCCATCAATTTTTTACAGCTAAAGTTGGAGCTCGCAAATCAGTAAATAAAATTAGGGCTGTCAAAAGATTAATCGCGATTAATCGCATCCAAAATAAAAGTTTGTTTTTACATAATATATGTGTGTGTACTCTGTTAATTATTATTTATATATAAATACACACACATTCATGTATATATTTAAGAAATATTTGCATGAATATACTGTATATACATTTATATAATCTATAATATATATATATATATATATATATATATATATTTAAATATAAATGTTTTATATATAAAAATAATTTTTTTTCTTAAATATATACATGCTTGTGTGTATTTATATATAAATAATAATTAACAGAGTACACACACATATATTATGTAAACACAAACTTTTATTTTGGATGCGATTAATCGCGATTAATCTTTTGACAGCCCTAAAGGGAAGAGTGTGAGTGGTCAGGCTTTCATTTCTGGGTTTAAATGATAATTTTCTCTGATTTTGATTGTTAAATGTGCCGTTTTCAGTTGAGGAATGAACTTGTGTTCGACGATGCTGAGATCTTGGAGAGCAGGGTGACCGATATGAAGCCGATATACATCATTTATATTTATTTTAAATAATATTTAATTAACCCTTAATCGTCTCTCAGGGTTTACATTTGAGTCCCTTGGGCTCAGATAGACCCCAAACTTTTACAGAGCGATTGCATAAGGAAATATAAATTTTTTACATGGAAAACTATATATCATTTTTTTTATTTACTTCTCAACTATACATTTATGCTGTGTTTTTGTGGATATTTGGTAGTTTTTTACCTATTTACTGCACAAATACTTAACGATGTCATAAATTGGCTCATTAAAAATTGTGAACATGCTTGTTCCATATTGCATTTGTGCTCTAGTATTAGTCCTTCATTTATGTATGAAAATCTTTCAGATTTATGCCAGTTTTGTTGATTTTATTTGCCAATTTCAATAAAAATACTCTCTGTTGCAGTCACACACGTGTGTGTTTGTGTGTGTGTGTACGTGTGTGTGTATGAGACAAAGTTCGTTCTACTTCGTGTTTATGCTCTAGGACCAGATCTTGATATAAATGTAGAAATTTTCAGATTTATACTGGATTTATTCTTGACAAAAACAGTGACATTTTTTTTTTTTTTTTACACTTTCCCATTCATTTTCAATGTGGGGTCAATCTGACCCCGAGGGACTTAAACGGAAATTTTTTTTTTTACACACCTTTAGAACAACCAAATCAAGCCCAGATTTTTTTGTGCATGTTTAGATAGATTATTTAGGTAAAGTCACAGAGTCTCAGATGTATATGTAAAATAACACGATCATCAACATTAAACCGCATATAAATCATAATGTTATTGAATGAAATGTCGCCCCAGGACGAGCTCTAGGACTGTGAAGCTTTGAGGGTGTGTTGATGATCTGTGTTTTGATCATCGTTCGGACGGACGTAGTCTTTTACAAAAAACGTGATTTTCTCAGCTTTATGCTCAAAATGTTCCTTTTCATGTAACTTGCAACATTCAAGTGTTGATTAAAAAAAGAATGTATAAAGATGGAATAAAACGTTCTTTCTTTTGATATATTGCATGTTCATATATTCATACAAGATATTCTGTGGGCCGTGAAACTTGATTATTTAAATTGGCAAGGCTTAAAAATGCACGAATGATCAACTTCCGCGAAGATGCAGGACTGGCTCGAGTGTCTTTCACGCTGGCACTGGACCATCGGGCAATTCTTATTGTCGACCGTAATGACAAATAATTTTAATAATTCATTTGGGGGGGGGGGAGGGGGGTCAATTTGGGGGAGGGCCGCCCCCCCCAAAACAATGGTAGGGGAAACACTGAATCAGTGTCATATTTACCTCAGAAAAGACATTCAGTGACAAACTCCAAAGAGAAATAACTTTATTTTGATAAATACATGCACTAAATTACATATTCATATATGTTTACCAAACCCGTTTTGCTATGATTTCATATATTTCATGTTTTTAATAAATCCGACAAGAACGCAAGTTATGACAGTGACCTTTAAATGTTATATTTCAAAAACAAATTTGAGTAGAAACATTATTATGACAAAAGTTGTTATAACATTATTATATATTATCTAGAGCCGTCAAATCGATTAATCATGATTTTTTGCATCTAAGATAAAAGTTTGTGTTTATATAATATATATATATACATTAGTGCTGTCAAAATTGCGTTCTGTTTCGTAAATCTGGCCCTAAATATTACAATAATGTACCAGCTGACAGGGTTCATGTATAGTTTACAGCATAAGTTGAGATTTTTCCCATACTGTACCTGATATACACTCACCTAAAGGATTATTAGGAACACACACTAATACTGTGTTTGACCTTTCGCCTTCAGAACTGCCTTAATTCTACGTGGCATTGGTTCAACAAGCTGCTGAAAGCATTCTTTAGAAATGTTGGCCATATTGATAGGAGAGCATCTGCAGTTGATGGAGATTTGTGGGATGCACATCCAGGGCACGAAGCTCCCGTTCCACCACATCCCAAAGATGCTCTATTGGGTTGAGATCTGGTGACTGTGGCGGCCATTTTAGTCCAGTGAACTCATTGTCATGTTCAAGAAACCAATTTGAAATGATTGGAGCTTTGTGACGGTGCATTATCCTGCTGGAAGTAGCCATCAGAGGATGGGGACATGGTGCTCATAAAGGGATGGACATGGGCAGAAACAATGCTCAGGTAGGCCGTGGCATTTAAACCATGCCCAATTGGCACTAAGGGGCCTAAAGTGTGCCAAGAAAACATCCCCCACACCATTACACCACCACCACCAGCCTGCACAGTGGGAACAAGGCATGATGGATCCATAATCTCATTCTGTTTACGCCAAATTCTGCCTCTACCATCTGAATGTCTCAACAGAAATCCAGACTCATCAGACCAGGCAACATTTTTCCAGTCTTCAACTGTCCAATTTTGGTGAACTCGTGCAAATTGTCGCCTCTTTTTCCTCTTTGTAGTGGAGATGAGTGGTACCCGGTGGGGTCTTCTGCTGTTGTAGCCCATCCGCCTCAAGGTTGTGTGTGTTGTGGCTTCACAAATGCTTTGCTGCAGACCTCGGTTGTAACGAGTGGTTATTTCAGTCAAAGTTGCTCTTCTATCAGCTTGAATCAGTCGGCCCATGACCTCTGACCTCTAGCATCAACAAGGCATTTTCTCCCACAGGACTGCCACAGACTGGATGCTTTTCCCTTTTCACACCATTCTTTGTAAACCCTAGAAATGGTTGTGCGTGTAAATCCCAGTAACTGAGCAGATTGTGAAATACTCAGACCGGCCCGTCTGGCACCAACAACCATGCCACGCTCAAAATGTCTTAAATCATCTTTCTTTCCCATTCCGACATTCAGTGTGGAGTTCAGGAGATTGTCTTGACCAGGACCACACCCCTAAATGCATTTTAGCAACTGCCATTTGATTGGTTGATTAGATAATTGCATTAATGAGAAATTGAACAGGTGTTCCTAATAATCCTTTAGGTGAGTGTATATCCAAATGAATCAATATCGCATTGAATCAAAATCGGAACTGAATCGAATCCCAAGCTTGTGAATCTAAACAAATCGTTACACGTGTCATCGCCAGCCCTCGTCATCAGTAAGACAGTAATGCGTCTCACCCATCCTGAAGTCGATGTATCCCTCGCCTCCACTCATAACCAGCACAGATTTCAGCAGCTCTGGAGCGGGAGACTCATCAGCGGACGCCTCGACCCCTGACCCCGCGGACGCCACCACCTGTCCTGCAGAACAGCAAAAACATCACTTCACTAGGGGCGGAACATCACTTCACTAGGGGCGGAACATCACTTCACTAGGGGCGGGAACATCACTTCACTAGGGGCGGGAACATCACTTCACTAGTGGCGGAACATCACTTCACTAGGGGCGGAACATCACTTCACTAGGGGCGGGAACATCACTTCACTAGGGGCGGGAACATCACTTCACTAGTGGCGGAACATCACTTCACTAGGGGCGGGAACATCACTTCACTAGGGGCGGAACATCACTTCACTAGGGGCGGAACATCACTTCACTAGGGGCGGAACATCACTTCACTAGGGGCGGGAACATCACTTCACTAGGGGCGGGAACATCACTTCACTAGGGGCGGAACATCACTTCACTAGGGGCGGAACATCACTTCACTAGGGGCGGGAACATCACTTCACTAGGGGCGGAACATCACTTCACTAGGGGCGGGAACATCACTTCACTAGGGGCGGAACATCACTTCACTAGGGGCGGGAACATCACTTCACTAGGGGCGGAACATCACTTCACTAGGGGCGGGAACATCACTTCACTAGGGGCGGGAACATCACTTCACTAGGGGCGGAACATCACTTCACTAGTGGCGGAACATCACTTCACTAGGGGCGGAACATCACTTCACTAGGGGCGGAACATCACACTAGGGGCGGAACATCACTTCACTAGGGGCGGAACATCACTTCACTAGTGGCGGAACATCACTTCACTAGGGGCGGGAACATCACTTCACTAGGGGCGGGAACATCACTTCACTAGGGGCGGGAACATCACTTCACTAGTGGCGGAACATCACTTCACTAGGGGCGGAACATCACTTCACTAGGGGCGGGAACATCACTTCACTAGGGGCGGAACATCACTTCACTAGAGGCGGAACATCACTTCACTAGGGGCGGAACATCACTTCACTAGAGGCGGAACATCACTTCACTAGGGGCGGAACATCACTTCACTAGGGGCGGGAACATCACTTCACTAGGGGCGGAACATCACTTCACTAGGGGCGGGAACATCACTTCACTAGGGGCGGGAACATCACTTCACTAGAGGCGGGAACATCACTTCACTAGAGGCGGAACATCACTTCACTAGAGGCGGGAACATCACTTCACTAGGGGCGGGAACATCACTTCACTAGGGGCAGACTTCACTAGGGGCGGAACATCACTTCACTAGTGGCGGAACATCACTTCACTAGGGGCGGAACATCACTTCACTAGGGGCAGACTTCACTAGGGGCGGGAACATCACTTCACTAGTGGCGGAACATCACTTCACTAGTGGCGGAACATCACTTCACTAGGGGCGGAACATCACTTCACTAGGGGCGGAACATCACTTCACTAGGGGCGGGAACATCACTTCACTAGAGGCGGAACATCACTTCACTAGGGGCGGAACATCACTTCACTAGGGGCGGAACATCACTTCACTAGGGGCGGAACATCACTTCACTAGGGGCGGGAACATCACTTCACTAAAGGCGGAACATCACTTCACTAGGGGCGGAACATCACTTCACTAGGGGCGGAACATCACTTCACTAGGGGCGGGAACATCACTTCACTAGGGGCGGAACATCACTTCACTAGGGGCGGAACATCACTTCACTAGGGGCGGGAACATCACTTCACTAGGGGCGGAACATCACTTCACTAGGGGCGGGAACATCACTTCACTAGGGGCGGGAACATCACTTCACTAGGGGCGGGAACATCACTTCACTAGGGGCGGAACATCACTTCACTAGGGGCGGGAACATCACTTCACTAGGGGCGGAACATCACTTCACTAGGGGCGGGAACATCACTTCACTAGGGGCGGAACATTACTTCACTAGGGGCGGGAACATCACTTCACTAGGGGCGGAACATCACTTCACTAGGGGCGGAACATCACTTCACTAGGGGCGGAACATCACTTCACTAGGGGCGGGAACATCACTTCACTAGGGGCGGAACATCACTTCACTAGGGGCGGGAACATCACTTCACTAGGGGCGGAACATCACTTCACTAGGGGCGGAACATTACTTCACTAGGGGCGGGAACATCACTTCACTAGGGGCGGAACATCACTTCACTAGGGGCGGAACATCACTTCACTAGGGGCGGGAACATCACTTCACTAGGGGCGGAACATCACTTCACTAGGGGCGGGAACATCACTTCACTAGGGGCGGGAACATCACTTCACTAGAGGCGGAACATCACTTCACTAGGGGCGGGAACATCACTTCACTAGGGGCGGGAACATCACTTCACTAGGGGCGGAACATCACTTCACTAGGGGCGGAACATCACTTCACTAGGGGCGGGAACATCACTTCACTAGAGGCGGAACATCACTTCACTAGGGGCGGGAACATCACTTCACTAGGGGCGGGAACATCACTTCACTAGGGGCGGGAACATCACTTCACTAGAGGCGGAACATCACTTCACTAGGGGCGGAACATCACTTCACTAGGGGCGGGAACATCACTTCACTAGGGGCGGGAACATCACTTCACTAGGGGCGGAACATCACTTCACTAGGGGCGGGAACATCACTTCACTAGGGGCGGAACATTACTTCACTAGGGGCGGGAACATCACTTCACTAGGGGCGGAACATCACTTCACTAGGGGCGGAACATCACTTCACTAGGGGCGGGAACATCACTTCACTAGGGGCGGAACATCACTTCACTAGGGGCGGGAACATCACTTCACTAGGGGCGGAACATCACTTCACTAGGGGCGGGAACATCACTTCACTAGGGGCGGAACATTACTTCACTAGGGGCGGGAACATCACTTCACTAGGGGCGGAACATCACTTCACTAGGGGCGGAACATCACTTCACTAGGGGCGGGAACATCACTTCACTAGGGGCGGAACATCACTTCACTAGGGGCGGGAACATCACTTCACTAGGGGCGGGAACATCACTTCACTAGAGGCGGAACATCACTTCACTAGGGGCGGGAACATCACTTCACTAGGGGCGGGAACATCACTTCACTAGGGGCGGAACATCACTTCACTAGGGGCGGGAACATCACTTCACTAGGGGCGGGAACATCACTTCACTAGAGGCGGAACATCACTTCACTAGGGGCGGGAACATCACTTCACTAGGGGCGGGAACATCACTTCACTAGGGGCGGGAACATCACTTCACTAGAGGCGGAACATCACTTCACTAGGGGCGGAACATCACTTCACTAGGGGCGGGAACATCACTTCACTAGGGGCGGGAACATCACTTCACTAGGGGCGGGAACATCACTTCACTAGGGGCGGAACATCACTTCACTAGGGGCGGAACATCACTTCACTAGGGGCGGGAACATCACTTCACTAGGGGCGGAACATCACTTCACTAGGGGCGGAACATCACTTCACTAGGGGCGGAACATCACTTCACTAGGGGCGGAACATCACTTCACTAGGGGCGGGAACATCACTTCACTAGGGGCGGAACATCACTTCACTAGGGGCGGAACATCACTTCACTAGGGGCGGGAACATCACTTCACTAGGGGCGGAACATCACTTCACTAGGGGCGGAACATCACTTCACTAGGGGCGGAACATCACTTCACTAGGGGCGGAACATCACTTCACTAGGGGCGGGAACATCACTTCACTAGGGGCGGAACATCACTTCACTAGGGGCGGAACATCACTTCACTAGGGGCGGAACATCACTTCACTAGGGGCGGAACATCACTTCACTAGGGGCGGAACATCACTTCACTAGGGGCGGAACATCACTTCACTAGGGGCGGAACATCACTTCACTAGGGGCGGAACATCACTTCACTAGGGGCGGAACATCACTTCACTAGGGGCGGAACATCACTTCACTAGAGGCGGAACATCACTTCACTAGGGGCGGAACATCACTTCACTAGGGGCGGGAACATCACTTCACTAGGGGCGGAACATCACTTCACTAGGGGCGGGAACATCACTTCACTAGGGGCGGAACATCACTTCACTAGGGGCGGGAACATCACTTCACTAGGGGCGGGAACATCACTTCACTAGGGGCGGAACATCACTTCACTAGGGGCGGGAACATCACTTCACTAGGGGCGGGAACATCACTTCACTAGGGGCGGGAACATCACTTCACTAGGGGCGGAACATCACTTCACTAGGGAATTCGGGGTGTGTGTGTGTATTCCTCCAGAAGCTTCTCACACGATTGAGTGTGTGTGTGTATTCCTCCACACTGCAAAAAATGCTTTTCTTACTTATTTTTTTGATATTTGGACTGAAAACAAGACAAAAATACTCTTATATTAAGAAGCACTTTTTAGACAAGCAAAAGTTGTCTTATTTTGGGGGAAAATAACTCAAAATTAAGGGAGTTTTTGCTTAAAATAAGCAAAGTAATCTGCCAATGGGGTAAGCAAAATAATCTGATTTCAAACTGAAATTAGCAGTAACAGTTGCTCTGTTTTTGAAGTCCATAAAAAGTGCATCTGTCCATCATATAACTGCTCCACGCGGCTCTGGGGTGTTAATAAAGGCCTTCTGAAGCGAATCGATGCGTTTGTGTAAGAAAAATATCCATATTTAAAACTTTATCAAGTAAACTTTCGGCCGACCGCCTTCTGTGGAAAAGTGCTGAATTTTGAAAGTGAAACTCAAGATGTGTTCGTGACGTCATGATCTGGTCGCGTTAGTCTTTCCATCGGCAGGTGAACTTTCAACACTTTTTCCATAAATTGAACAGGGAAGGCGGTCGGTCGAAAGTTTACTTGATAAAGTTTTAAATATGGATATTTTTTCTTACACAAACGCGTCGATTCGCTTCAGAAGGCCTTTATTAACACCCCAGAGCCGCGTGGAGCAGTTATATGACGGACAGATGCACTTTTTATGGACTTCAAAAACAGAGCAACTATTACTGCTATTATAAAGCTTGGATTAGCCTGGACTTTTGTAATATAACTCAGATTTATTCGTCTGAAAGAAGAATGTCAGACACACCTCGGATCAGAGTCCTGCAACGGGTCGGGTAACCGCAGGTACCCGCAAAAAAGTGGCTAAAACGGTTGTGACATTCCTAAAATTCACGGGCGGGGATGCGGGAGATAATTAACTCCTCGCGGGCAGGTAGTGGCGCGGGTGAAAAATATGTGCAATATTGGTCTAAATTACCATTACACATACGCAACAACGACATGACATTTGACCCATCACGTCACCACCACTGCGACAGTGCGACTTTTGTTGATGCTTCTCGTAGCCTAGTTGAAGCGAGCGTTGCAGGAGTATGGATGAAGTAAAAGTAAAGTTGGCGAGTGGAGTATATAAAATTGTTGACAACGAGTCTTTAAAGGCAAAATCGGATGTGTGGAGAAAGTGTGGTGTAATAAGAGATCAGGAATATAACATCATAAGCGGCTTCGCGGCTTGCAAAGCATGCCATAAAGTTTTGGCATTTGATAGCCGGAAGCTGGGCACGTCTTCTCTTAGGAAGCATGTTGAGACTTGCAAGAGCACAGCAGGGGTTGCCAGTGCGACAATTGACAGGTACTTTGCCAAAGGCTACAAACCTCCAAGAGGGGAAGACAAGGAGACGATAACACAATTGGCTGTGCAATTTGTGTGCCGAGACATTAGATCATTTGAGACTGTGTGCGGCGATGGATTTTTGGAACTGGCACAGGGTTTAATTGACATTGGGGCACGAGCTGGCCTTGTGGATGCGCGTCAGCTTCTTCCCGATCCAACTACTGTCTCCCGTAGGATCACTAAATATGCCGAGGATCAAAGACAAGACATAATTCCGGAGCTGAGGGAACAATTGACCGAGAGCAACGGGGCTGTGACGCTGGATTTGTGGACGGATGATTTCCGAAAAATTGGATATCTCTGTGTGACAATACATTACATTAAAAGCAATTGGGAACTGCAGGAGCGAGTGCTCTACACAGCTGAATGGGACAGCAATTTACGTAAAACAGCTGACAACCTCAGGCCAGCCATCGTTCAAGCACTCCGCAAATTTGGACTGGACGAGTTCTTTCCCAAACTAGTGTACGTAACTGACAGAGGTGCAAACACTGTTGCGGCCCTCCGCACAGCCACGAGATTGAGTTGCGCAGCACATATCCTGAACACAGTATTGCATACCACACTTGGGAAACCTGCTGAGGGAGATTTGTTTGGCGAAGAGGTATCTGGTGTCATTGAGTCCGCCAAGTCGCTTGTGACTTATTTTAAGCAGTCACATCTCCAGAATCATCTGCAAAAAACACTGAAAGCATCAGTGGAGACGCGATGGAACTCGCTTCACACGATGCTGGACTCCATTAGCAGCCAGTACGAGGCCATCCGTGCTCTTCTGGAGGAACGTGACGAAGAACACCGTTTAAACTGCATGAGCAAGGAGACTTTGGATGACATTGTGATTTTTTTGGCACGATTCAAAGAAGCCACCAAAGCCCTGGAAGCATCCAAAACTCCGAGCATTCACTTGACAGCTGTGTGGTTGGAGCGCCTCAGACGTCACCTTCAGCCGTCTTCTACCGACAGTCTGACATTGTCATCGCTTAAAGAAAAATGCCTTAAGATTTTAACTGAGAAATTTGAGCTGCATCTCTTGCACAAGCTGGCAATGTTCTTGCATCCAAAGTTGAAAAGCCTGAAACTGCTGGCAGACCATGGTGACATTATGGGAGTTCATAACGAAGCACGGCGTATTGTGAAAGGTAAGCTATTCAATCACAAACTAAATTATGCTACTTGTCTTCAGTGGTGGAATTTAACGAATTACAAATACTTATTTGAAAAAAAAGAAAAAACATTTTCTCATCAGTTTTCCATGGTTTTTCCACCTGCCAAAACAGGAAATGTAAAAAAATCTCCACGTTTTCTGTGCTGATGCGGTGGTGACGCGTTCATGTAAAATGTTAGGGTTATAAAGCACCTAAAAGCTGTCACAAAGAACCGGCAAAAAAGTAATTATGATTAGGCCTATGTAAAATATAGCAAGGAGACATGTTAATTGTTTAAACAAGTGTTTTCTGTGTCAGTGGCTGCAAAGATGTTGACGATGCTATCTCGCGATCTTCGCTGTAGTGAACGCGCCTGAGAGAAATGCACATATCATTCGGATTACATAAGCAGAGAGCAGTCTGTTTTATTTCGTTTTGAATTGCTCTGTTTAAAAGTAGACATTTCAATAGGCTATAGATATATTTCTTAGGTCTGTGAGAATTAGGCTACCTTATACGCTGAGTTAATTCATTTATGATACAAGCTAAACTGATACACCTCCGTGTCGATCATCTGTCTGCTATATTTACTTATTATTTATTAAATCCAGGCAATTGGTTGATGAAATATTGATTAAAATTAAGATACAATTAATTCAAAACGAAATTAACTTTAAATAGAGGCTTTGTGATTTATATTTATATTTAGGTTATAGTGTTAACTTCAAATAGGGGTTTGTCGCGATTTCGGTTTTACAGCCCTAATTATTAGAATAGACATTTAAGAGAATAAAGTGTAATGCAAATATAATACTTAAAGTACATTTTAAATCAGCTACTTTTTACTTAAGTAGGGTTTTAATTGTGTAGGCCTACTTATACTAAACTAAATATGTCTAAAGTAAATAGGCCTATGTCTCTGGTTATTTGTACTTTTAGCCACGGGCGTCGGAACCATTGTATGTGTGCGGGACAAGACCCACCCACTTTTTACGATCAATGATATTGGACCCACTCACTTTTATCGTCTCTAACATTCAGCACATGTCTGTTTACCTACCCCTAATCGATAAACACTTATTATTAAACACATATTAGACGCTTTATTTCCACTTTTCTAATATTTTCTTAATTTGTATTGAAAATAAATGCCTTTCCGATTTGATATGTGATGGGAAAACGGAGAAGATTAATTTCGGCGAAAGCAGGACTCGAACCGCGGGTCGATTTGTGTCAAAACTAGATGCCGTGCGTCTTACCCCTACACTACTATCGCTCTCAATGATATGGCGATTTATGTTATTTTGTCTTTCCGACCTATACGTTTACCAAGTAAAGCTGTATATTTGTACTTAATGTAATTGGCATCTACTCCAGTAAATAATTCTGAGGATCCACCCACATTTTTTTTGCTTCCGACGCCCATGCTTTTAGCCTACTGAGATTCAGTACTTCCTCCACCATTGCTTGTCTTTAATAATTAACAATTATTGTTAATGGGCAAATTAATCATTTAGTGAAATATATAGCTACATCCATGTGTCCATTTCTTTTAAATAGAACTCGAGGAGGAACGCGAACATCAGCGAGCAGGCTGCAGCATGTCGGCGGCCCCAGCTGCGAAGAGATTTCGTTTGGTTTCAACAGTTGATTGTTTGTCAGACGTAGACACTGTGCTGCCCGAGGACGAGGTCTCTGCATACATCGAGTTCAAGCCACCCAAGGGGGATCCTTTCGATGTTTTGTTGTGGTGGAAGGAGCATGCGAAAACATTTCCCAACCTAGCAATGATTGCGCGGAATGTTCTCTCCATCCCAGCATCGAGCGCTGCGAGTGAGAGAGACTTTTCCACAGTAAAGTGTTCTTTGTAATCCAAGAACGGAGAACGCAACTTAAACCTGGGACTGTGGACGATATCCTTTTCCTGCACAGTAACCTTAAGGGAAAGTAAATGCATAGGCTAGCCTATAATATATTGTTTGTGAGCGACAGGCTCAGGTTTTTTTTTTTTTCATTAACAGGTCTATTTTCGTAGGCTATAGTTATCAGGTTCCATAGCCTATTTAGGTTCGTAGGCTACTTGAATGACGCAAAACAAAGCACACTTCATCAGCCCATTCATGACGCTGTTGTGATGTTGTGAGAGGTGCAAGATAAAAAAAATAAAGCACTTTAATTGGAATGGTTTTAGCGTGTGTGATTTTATCGCGGGCACGGATCGGGTAACGGGCCAAATATTAACGGGTCTGGGCGGGTGCGGATTTCATTTTGATATTATCACGGGTGACGGGTCGGATCCGGTGCTGAACTTTGCGGGTACGGGCAGGGGCGGGTATCCAAAAATGGACCCGTGCAGGACTCTGCCTCGGATGACTTGAGGGAGAGTAAATCATGGGCTAATTCTCTATCCCTTTAAGTTAAATTCTCTCCTTTGGCTCTAGTTAGGCGAGTTATTGTACCTGGGACTGCGGTGAAGAACTTGACGGCGTCTCTGTGCCCGTGGAAACACAGCTGGGCGTGTGCCATGGAGCAGAAGGGCACAAAGGTGCCCGCCGTGACCTTATCACTGCTCTCATCCCCGTAGACGCGGATCGCTCCGCCTGGCCGATTCGAGGACGCTGCTGCATCTTTACTTCCTGTTGTGGGAATAAGAAAAGACTTGTTACTTATTTCCCAGTGCAGTGGATGAGATGATGGGACGCAGCTGACACACTCACGCTCTGATAGAGGGATGGAGATGATGACGCCGTTTCCGGTGCCGACCCACAGGCGTTTGCATGACACCGTCAGGGCGGTGATCCGCACGAAGGAGAAGCCCAGCTTACCGGTGCCTGGACACACACAACATCAGGCATGAGAACGGCTGATGTCCCCAGAGTGTGTGTGTGTGAAGTTTCAGCTCAAAATACCCCACAGATCATGTTTATAGCATGTTAAAATTGTCACTTTTGACCGTTTTTGTGTGTCCCTTTAAAACGTTAGTTCACCCAAAAATGTAAATTGTGTCATTAATGACTGAGCCTCATGTGGTTGGACACCCGTCAGACCTCCGTTCAGCTTCAGACACAAATGAAGATATTTTAGTGTAAATCTGATGCTCTGAAAGGCCTCCATTGGCACAACTTTACACTCTCAAGACCCTTAAAAGACACTTAAGACTAAAGTTACAAAGTCCATCTCACTACAGCGGCTCTACAATAACTTTATGAAGACGAGAATAGTTTCTGTGCAAGAAAAACCCTAAATAACGACTTATATAGAGATGACGATTTCAAAACATGGCCTCATGAAGCTTCGAAGCGTTATGAATCAGTGAGTTGATTCAGCAGTTTGGAGCGTTATGAATCAGTGAGTCGATTCAGCGGTTCAGAGCGTTATGAATCAGTGAGTCGATTCAGAGGTTCGGAGCGTTATGAATCAGCGAGTCGATTCAGAGGTTCGGAGCATTATGAATCAGTGAGTCGATTCAGCGGTTCGGAGCATTATGAATCAGTGAGTCGATTCAGCGGTTCGGATCACCAAAGTCACGTGATTTCAGCAGTTTGACACACGATCCGAATCATGATTATGATGGTAAGATGAGCCAGAGAATATCTGCTGCTGAAGAGAGAACAGGGATAGTTTAGTGTAATTACGGTTATAACTGATGATGTCATCTTGCTTTATGACATGCGTCTGCGTTTGTGTTCGTACTGCATCAATAAATGTGAGAGACGGACGACAGCTCTTCCTCTTCTCCACATGTTCCCGGGGGCGGGGTTATGCAAATGTTAGGGGTAGTGATGTCACTGACTCGTTGTAGTCCCTCCAGCCGTTTGTTGTAGTTCTGTACTGCTTTATTATTGGAGTCTCACCCAGCATCTTGCTGACGTAGGGCTCGATGTCGACGTCCTGCAGATGCTGGTATGTGTGTGCGTGGAACAGCCTGAGGGTGGAGTCCAGGCGGATGGAGACCCAGATGCCGTCTCCATCCCAGGCCAGCTGCCTCACCTGGCTCTCCTTACGGGGATGGGCGTCGAAGGATTTCTGTACATTAGGAAAGCAATAAAGTATTGTGTCACGAGGATTTAATCACATGCAAAGGGCATTCATGACATGACCCCCATAGGAAATGAACGGGAAATTGGCAAAAATATGAAAATACAGAGTTTTTTTGTGCATACAATCTACAAATCAGCCAGGATGCAGAAAAAAGGACTCAACAGTGAAGATCTCTAAAACATCAAGAGTGCAAAACAGACAAAAAAACACACACACACACACACACACACACACACACACACACTTATACACAATTAGCTTTTGGAATGGCACGCGTTAATTTGTGTGTGCGTGTGTTTTTGTGTGTATAAGTGTGTGTGTGTGTGTGTGTGTGAGTTTTTTTGTCTGTTTTGCACTCTTGATGTTTTAGAGATCTTCACTGTTGAGTCCTTTTTTCTGCATCCTGGCTGATTTGTAGATTGTATGCACAAAAAAACTCTGTATTTTCATATTTTTGCCAATTTCCCGTTCATTTCCTATGGGGGTCATTTTTGACCCGAAGGTCCTGAGTGTGACTATTTTTTTTCACGACCACTTAGACTTTTCAAATCCTGTTCCTAATTTCTTTGGGTGTTCATATACCAAGTACCAATAAAACATTTTTTATAAAACGGAAGATCCACTATAGTGGTAAAAATGTGCTATTTTGTGATAAAAATGCTCAATGTGTCCACCGGATGGCATAAATGAAGAACCCCAGAGGGATAAAGGTGCAGTGTGTAATATTTATGAGGATCTATTGACAGAAATGCAATAAACTATGTTAAAGGAGCGTCTTGAACGCGCGTCTATTTCGCTTCAAACACTCGATTTATCAGAGTTCCCACTCTTTTTCAGCAACCATTTTCCATTACTTTTCCAGGACATTTTCAATTTTATATAAAAGTCAAGGCTCATGCCAAATATTGCTTTCTAAGTCTTTAAAAGCCGTCCAGTTTATTGTTATTACTTAACAATCCAGCATTTTTCAATATGAGCTCTTAATCATACATTATGACTATGGAAGCTTGTTTGCACCACAGAATAGAAAGAAAAGGTAATTGTGACTTTTTATCTCGCTATTCTGACTCTCTCTTGCAATTGCGAGTTTACATATTTGTGATATAAACGCGAAAATTGTCGCAATTCTTTTTTCCTCAGAATTGGACTTTATAACTTGCAATTGCAGTTTAGATCTCACAATTCTGAGAAAAGAAGTCAGAATTGCAAGATATAAACTCGCAACTGCGCAATAAAGTCAATTGTGGAGAAAAGACTTGCGAGTTTATATCACGCAATTCTGACTTTATAACACACAAATGTGACTTTATATCAAAATGATGTGATTAGGGAGCAGCTTACGAGTTAACATTCACTGCACACATTTGAGCAGTTATAGCATTAGCTATTAAACATCATTATTCAAATACTACTCATACGCATCAAACTCAGCATTCCTGAACATGTGCTTTCTGCAACTAGCGCTGATTGTTTGGGCCAGAGATAAACTCTTTATACTCGGCTAAAGAATTAACTTTTTTTTAAAGAATTTCCCAGACAACAACAAGATTTTCCAGGACATTTTACATTTTCTCAAATTTTCCATGTGTTTTCCAGGACGAGTGGGAACCCTGTTTATACACACGTCCAATTCGCTGTGGATGCGCGAATGGATTAAAAAGCGTCCAACTAGACGTGATTTTGACGCTTTATTTGCGTTCGGGGTGAACTCAGCATTACAGATGTTATTAAAGTCATACCTCTATCTTCATGGCTTTAGGTTGAACCACAAAGATCTTGTTCCTGTACCCACACCAGACCCGATCATGCACTACAGTCATACAGCGGATGGAGTGATGCGGGCGGCCCAGATCTAACAGGTGATAGTTGGTCAAATCCCATTGGCCATCTGTAACACAAACATCTGTCACGAAAAGAGCATTTCTTCTGATTATAAAGCATTATAAAGTGATGTTCAGGCCGGCCTAGGAACATTGACATCTTTACCCTTTATTAAAATATTATTAAACATGTTGTAAGCAAAAGTTGTGCTTGGAATCAGTTGTTTTATTTGCGATAATAACACAATGAAACATGACAAATTGTGTGGACATTATTTCTGGCCAGAACTTGTAAACACATACCATAGAGAACCAACAAAATATTAATAACTGATTATGTTGTAGTCAGTGTATGCTTTTTGTTTTTATACACATTTTTTATACTTTTTTGCCAGATAAACACCTTAACCAAATTTACTGCTTTGTTCTTCCCTCATATTAAAAAAAAAAATTACCACTTTTGGCCACTAGTGTATACACCGATCAGGCATAACATTATGACCAGTGAATAACACTGATGATCTCTGATATATTAGGCAGCAAGTGAACATTTTGTCCTCAAAGTTGATGTGTTAGAAGCAGGAAAAATGGGCAAGCGTAAGGATTTGAGAGAGTTTGGGCCAGATTGTGATGGTCAGAGCATCTCCAAAACTGCAGCTCTTGTGGGGTGTTCCCGGTCTGCAGTGGTCAGTCTCTATCAGAAGTGCTCAGAGGAAGGACCAGTGGAGAACCGGCCACAGGGTCATGAAGGACCAGTGGAGAACCGGCCACAGGGTCATGGAGGACCAGTGGAGAACCGGCCACAGGGTCATGGAGGACCAGTGGAGAACCGGCCACAGGGTCATGAAGGACCAGTGGAGAACCGGCCACAGGGTCATGGAGGACCAGTGGAGAACCGGCCACAGGGTCATGAAGACCCAGTGGAGAACCGGCCACAGGGTCATGAAGGACCAGTGGAGAACCGGCCACAGGGTCATGGAGGACCAGTGGAGAACCGGCCACAGGGTCATGAAGGACCAGTGGAGAACCGGCCACAGGGTCATGAAGGACCAGTGGAGAACCGGCCACAGGGTCATGGAGGACCAGTGGAGAACCGGCCACAGGGTCATGGAGGACCAGTGGAGAACCGGCCACAGGGTCATGGAGGACCAGTGGAGAACCGGCCACAGGGTCATGAAGGACCAGTGGAGAACCGGCCTCAGGGTCATGGAGGACCAGTGGAGAACCAGCCACAGGGTCATGGAGGACCAGTGGAGAACCGGCCACAGGGTCATGAAGGACCAGTGGAGAACCGGCCTCAGGGTCATGGAGGACCAGTGGAGAACCGGCCACAGGGTCATGGAGGACCAGTGGAGAACCGGCCACAGGGTCATGAAGGACCAGTGGAGAACCGGCCTCAGGGTCATGGAGGACCAGTGGAGAACCGGCCACAGGGTCATGGAGGACCAGTGGAGAACCGGCCACAGGGTCATGGAGGACCAGTGGAGAACCGGCCACAGGGTCATGGAGGACCAGTGGAGAACCGGCCACAGGGTCATGAAGGACCAGTGGAGAACCGGCCACAGGGTCATGGAGGACCAGTGGAGAACCGGCCACAGGGTCATGAAGGACCAGTGGAGAACCGGCCACAGGGTCATGGAGGACCAGTGGAGAACCGGCCACAGGGTCATGAAGGACCAGTGGAGAACCGGCCACAGGGTCATGGAGGACCAGTGGAGAACCGGCCACAGGGTCATGAAGGACCAGTGGAGAACCGGCCACAGGGTCATGGAGGACCAGTGGAGAACTGGCCACAGGGTCATGAAGGACCAGTGGAGAACTGGCCACAGGGTCATGGAGAACCAGTGGAGAACCGGCCACAGGGTCATGAAGGACCAGTGGAGAACCGGCAATGGAAGAAGATGGCCTGGCCTTGAGGCGTTGACTTGGCCTCCGAATTCCCCAGATCTCAATCCAATCGAGCATCTGTGGGATGAGCTGAACAAACAAGTTCGATCCATGGAGGCCCCACCTCGCAACTTACAGGACTTAAAAGATCTGCTGCTAACATCTTGGTGCCAGATACCACAGCACAGCTTCAGGGGTCTAGAGGAGTCCATGCCTCGACGAGCAGGACCAACACAATATTAGGAAGGTGGTCATAATGTTACGCCTGATCGGTGCATGTAGTATGGGTGAATCCAAATGTTAACCATGTTTTACTGATGGTAATTGAAATCTGCATTAGTTTAAAATAAAAAATTGGTCTTACCAACACCTCTGTGGAAGATTGCAAGCGTGCCATCAGCCAAGGCCACCAGAACACGTCCCTTCACGTGACTTCAGACAGAAATATTAATGTTTAATAACACATCTGTAGTTTATAACTGTGTGAATGAATCCAGATGATGAGGGTTTCCTTACACAATCCCCAGGACGGAATCCTTCAGCTTGATGGAGTGAAGGCACTTCCTCCACTGCGCTACAGATGAGTGAACATACACGCTGAAACAGAGCAGCATCAGCTCAATACATCGCAACACAACTCCAGCTTTACAACTCACAACTCCGACTTTACAACTCGCAATTCCGACTTTATATCTCACAATTATGACTTTATATCTCGCAATTATGACTTTGTAACTCGCAATTCCGACTTTATATCTCGCAATTATGACATCATATCTCACAATTCTGACTTTATATCTCGCAATTCTGATTTTACAACTCGTAATTCCGACTTTATAAAGCAATTCCGACTTTATAAAGCAATTATGACTTCATAACTCGCAATTCTGACTTTATAACTCGCAATTCTGACTTTACAACTCGCAATTCTGACTTTACAACTCGTAACTCCAACTTTATAACTCGCAATTCTGACTTTACAACTCACAATTCTGACTTTACAACTCGCAATTCTGACTTTACAACTTGTAATTCCGACTTTATATCTCGCAATTATGACTTTATAACTCGCAATTATGACTTTATAACTCGCAATTACGACTTTATATCTCGCAATTATGACTTTATAACTCACAATTACGACTTTATATCTCGCAATTATGACTTTATAACTCACAATTACGACTTTATATCTCGCAATTATGACTTTATAACTCGCAATTATGACTTTATAACTCGCAATTCCGACTTTATAACTTGTAATTCCGACTTTATACTTCAACTTTATAACTCGCAATTATGACTTTATATCTCGCAATTCCGACTTTACAACTCATAATTATGACTTTACAACTTGTAATTCCGACTTTATAAAGCAATTCCGACTTTATAACTCACAATTCTGACTTTATAACTCGCAATTATGACTTTACAACTCGCAATTATGACTTTACAACTCGCAATTATGACTTTATAACTCGCAATTATGACTTTACAACTCGCAATTATGACTTTACAACTCGCAATTATGACTTTATAACTCACAATTCTGACTTTATAACTCGCAATTATGACTTTACAACTCGCAATTATGACTTTATAACTCGCAATTATGAATTTACAACTCGCAATTCTGACTTTATAACTCGCAATTGTGAGATAAAAAGTCACACTGTGGCGTAAACAAGCTTCCCTACATAAGAGCCATTACTAACCGATTCGATATTTTAAGTAGAAATGTATACATTTAGTAATTGAACAATGCATATTTATCAACCTTTAACAGGAATATTTTTCGGGAAAGTGTGAAACGTCAGCTTATGACCTCAGGTAAATGATGAGCAGTGTGAAGTGTGACCAGATGACCCAGGGTTTAGAGTGACCCAGGGTGTAGAGTGACCCAGGGTTTAGAGTGACCCAGGGTGTAGAGTGACCCAGGGTTTAGAGTGACCCAGGGTGTAGAGTGACCCAGGGTTTAGAGTGACCCAGGGTTTAGAGTGACCCAGGGTGTAGAGTGACCCAGGGTGTAGAGTGACCCAGGGTTTAGAGTGACCCAGGGTTTAGAGTGACCCAGGGTTTAGAGTGACCCAGGGTTTAGAGTGACCCAGGGTGTAGAGTGACCCAGGGTTTAGAGTGACCCAGGGTGTAGAGTGACCCAGGGTGTAGAGTGACCCAGGGTGTAGAGTGACCCAGGGTGTAGAGTGACCCAGGGTTTAGAGTGACCCAGGGTGTAGAGTGACCCAGGGTTTAGAGTGACCCAGGGTTTAGAGTGACCCAGGGTTTAAAGTGACCCAGGGTGTAGAGTGACCCAGGGTTTAGAGTGACCCAGGGTTTAGAGTGACCCAGGGTTTAGAGTGACCCAAGGTGTAGAGTGACCCAGGGTGTAGAGTGACCCAGGGTTTAGAGTGACCCAGGGTTTAGAGTGACCCAGGCTGTAGAGTGACCCAGGGTTTAGAGTGACGCAGGGTTTAGAGTGACCCAGGGTGTAGAGTGACCCAGGGTTTAGAGTGACCCAGGGTTTAGAGTGACCCAGGGTTTAGAGTGACCCAGGCTGTAGAGTGACCCAGGGTTTAGAGTGACCCAGGGTTTAGAGTGACCCAGGGTGTAGAGTGACCCAGGGTTTAGAGTGACGCAGGGTTTAGAGTGACCCAGGGTGTAGAGTGACCCAGGGTTTAGAGTGACCCAGGGTTTAGAGTGACCCAGGGTGTAGAGTGACCCAGGGTTTAGAGTGACCCAGGGTTTAGAGTGACCCAGGCTGTAGAGTGACCCAGGGTTTAGAGTGACCCAGGGTTTAGAGTGACCCAGGGTGTAGAGTGACCCAGGGTTTAGAGTGACGCAGGGTTTAGAGTGACCCAGGGTGTAGAGTGACCCAGGGTTTAGAGTGACCCAGGGTTTAGAGTGACCCAAGGTGTAGAGTGACCCAGGGTGTAGAGTAACCCAGGGTTTAGAGTGACCCAGGGTTTAGAGTGACCCAGGGTTTAGAGTGACCCAGGGTGTAGAGTGACCCAGGGTGTAGAGTGACCCAGGGTTTAGAGTGACCCAGGGTTTAGAGTGACCCAGGGTTTAGGGTGACCCAGGGTGTAGAGTGACCCAGGGTTTAGAGTGACCCAGGGTGTAGAGTGACCCAGGGTTTAGAGTGACCCAGGGTGTAGAGTGACCCAGGGTGTAGAGTGACCCAGGGTGTAGAGTGACCCAGGGTTTAGAGTGACCCAGGGTTTAGAGTGACCCAGGGTGTAGAGTGACCCAGGGTTTAGAGTGACCCAGGGTTTAGAGTGACCCAGGGTTTAGAGTGACCCAGGCTTTAGAGTGACCCAGGGTGTAGAGTGACCCAGGGTTTAGAGTGACCCAGGGTTTAGAGTGACCCAGGGTTTAGAGTGACCCAGGGTTTAGAGTGACCCAGGGTGTAGAGTGACCCAGGGTTTAGAGTGACCCAGGGTTTAAAGTGACCCAGGGTTTAGAGTGACCCAGGGTTTAGAGTGACCCAGGGTTTAAAGTGACCCAGGGTTTAGAGTGACCCAGGGTGTAGAGTGACCCAAGGTGTAGAGTGACCCAGGGTTTAGAGTGACCCAGGGTGTAGAGTGACCCAGGGTGTAGAGTGACCCAGGGTGTAGAGTGACCCAGGGTTAACTCACCAGCCGTTCTGAGCGCCGAGCCACATTGTAGGCAGAACGCTGCTCATCTTGCTGGCTTCCTCTCTCATGAGGTCCTGCTCCTCAGGCATTGAGCTAACGCCGTCCTTCACCAGATCACACTCCCTGCAGAACATAGATATACATAGATATAGACATAGATATACATAATGAAGGTTAGATGTCTCGTCCGCGCTGCTGGCCAATGGAGGATCGGCGTCAGCACCTGGCGGCCATCTTGTCTCAGTCAGCTCGCTCACTCCTAACATTGTGTTTTAATGGGTGCTTGCACTTTTTAAATAACCATAACTTGCTCAATTTTCTACCGATTTTCAAACTGTTTGGTTTGTTATAAACGTCAGAGATGTAGTTATGACACTGCATTCTTATGAAAAATGATTCATAATTTGTTCAAGCATCCATAATTATAGCCACGTTAATAACGTTTGTAAGAAACCAAATCATTTGTAAATCCGTCAAGATTTCAGTGTGTTCATGCAGATCATCAGGAGCCACAGAGCCCTTCCTGTGACAAGATGGCCGCCGGTGATGACGTTAGAGACTCCGCCGTAAGACATCTAGCCTTTATTATGGATATCTATGGTTACAGAGGCCTACATCATATCTGATCAGATAAAGAGCTGGGGCCTGTACCATGATGGTAGTTTAACAAACTCAGGGTTACAGGATTAGTTTCGAGTTGACAAAACCAAACCAATCTATTCAGGCTTTGTTGGTCCCATGATGCTGATCATCAGCTTTCTCTGTCAACTCAGGCTCTGATCCGGAGTTTAGCTGTGACATCAGCAGTGAACAGCCAATCACACGCTGTGGATCAGTCAAACTGAGATTCACTTCTCACGAGAGAAGCAGTGAGATTCACTTCACTCTTCTGCAGAATATACATGATTGAAAAATATTACGAATTTAAACAAATTTACACAGAAGAAAAGAGCTGTCAAGGACAACTTTAAGAAAAATCTTATACGTCAATGCAAGTAAAAGTTATGAAGTTAGTTTAGTTGATATGTAGAGAGAATTGAACATTTATGCTCACATGTAATTTTTTATAGATTTAGTTATTGAATTTAAAGCTTATTTGTATGACCTTTATATAGGCTATTTATTTTAATATTAACAAACTGCATATTAATGATTGATTTACTAAAATTATACATGTGTAATTGATTAAGGGTATAATAATTACATAAATAATTTTTAAATAATTCAAAATTATTATTATTATTATAAATAAGCATTGTTAAAAGCCAGAGGCTTAAGTCTTTAATAGCCATTAGCTATGTAGTGACCTTTAATTTGGATAGAAACAGGGGGAGTGGCTTTATTGCATCAGAGGCGTGTCACTTTTCTCACAGCTGATTGGTCCAATTTCAGTTTGAGATCTCTTATCCAGAACATAACCTGCCCTGGAGCAGGTTAGCCGTGGAGCGTAAGTTACTATGGAGATGAAAACAGCTAAAAGCCAAACCACTTTAATGGTACCCAAAACCCAGGATTAGCACAAACTAAGCTTAAAGGGTTAGTTCACCCAAAAATGTAAATTGTGTCATTAATGACTGAGCCTCATGTGGTTGGACACCCGTCAGACCTCCGTTCATCTTCAGACACAAATGAAGATATTTTAGTGTAAATCTGATGCTCTGAAAGGCCTCCATTGGCTCAACTTTACACTCTCAAGACCCTTAAAAGACACTAAAGACTAAAGTTACAAAGTCCATCTCACTACAGCGGCTCTACAATAACTTTATGAAGACGAGAATAGTTTCTGTGCGCAAAAAAAACCCTAAATAACGACTTATATAGTGATGACGATTTCAAAACACTGCCTCATGAAGCTTCAGAGCGTTATGAATCAGTGAGTCGATTCAGCGGTTCAGAGCGTTATGAATCAGTGAGTCGATTCAGCGGTTCAGAGCGTTATGAATCAGTGAGTCGATTCAGCGGTTTGAAGCATTATGAATCAGTGAGTCGATTCAGCAGTTTGAAGCGTTATGAATCAGTGAGTCGATTCAGCAGTTTGAAGCGTTATGAATCAGTGAGTCGATTCAGCAGTTTGAAGCGTTATGAATCAGTGAGTCGATTCAGCAGTTTGAAGCATTATGAATCAGTGAGTCAATTCAGCAGTTTGAAGCGTTATGAATCAGTGAGTCGATTCAGCAGTTTGGATCGCCAAATTTCAGCAGTTTGACACACGATCCGAATCATGATTCGACTCACTGATTCATAACTCTTCGAAGCTTCATGATGCCGTGTTTTGAAATCGTCATCACTATATAAGTCGTTATTTAGGGTTTTTTTGCGCACAAAAACTATTCTCGTCACTCCATAAAGTTATTGTAGAGCCGCTGTAGTGAGATGGACTTTGTAACTTTAGTCTTTAGTGTCTTTTAAGGGTCTTGAGAGTGTAAAGTTGAGCCAATGGAGGCCTTTCAGAGCATCAGATTTACACTAAAATATCTTCATTTGTGTCTGAAGATGAACGGAGGTCTGACGGGTGTCCAACCACATGAGGCTCAGTCATTAATGACACAATTTTCATTTTTGGGTGAACTAACCCTTTAAACATATCTGGATAGCCAGCTAAAGCGGCTTCATGGTACCGGCCCCAGGACGGACACACACCTCTGTGTGTATGTGTTGGGTGTGTCTCTGCTGTTCTGGACCCCCAGCGGGTCGGTGAACACGTGTTTGGTGTCGAGCCCGGTCTGGCCCTCGTCTGCAGGTGTGCTGGAGCTGCTCTCTGTGGCCTCCAGCGCTTCTTCTGCTGCCGCCCCTCCATCCTGCGTCCCCAGAACCTCATCTGCGGAGAGATTCAAGGTTTTAAAGGGTTAGTTCACCCAAAAATGTAAATTGTGTCATTAATGACTGAGCCTCATGTGGTTGGACACCCGTCAGACCTCCGTTCATCTTCAGACACAAATGAAGATATTTTAGTGTAAAGCTGATGCTGAGAAAGGCTTCAGATAGGCCTCCATTGGCATTCAGTACATTTACACTCACAAGACCCATAAAAGGCACTAAAAACGTCATTACAAAGTCCATCTCACCACAGTGACTCTACAATAATTTTACGATGCGACGACAATAGTTTTTGTGCGCAAAAAAAAATCTAAATAACACCTTTATCCAACTTGTTCTTGTCCTCCGTGTGTGTCTCCACGACGCATGCGTGAGAATATGACGCAGATCCGGCGTTCGGGAATCCATGAAATGCACACTTTAGCCCCATTTTGAGAACTACGCCGAGACCTAAAGCACGATCAATGTAGAATTCAACAGCTGAGACACACGCGTCTTCCTCTGCTCGTAAACAAATCTCTTCTGGGTCATGTGTCCGAACGCCGGATCTGCTCATATTCTCACGCATGCGTCGTGGAGACACACACGGAAGACAAGAACAAGTTGGATAAAGGCGTTATTTAGATTTTTTTTGCGCACAAAAACTATTGTCGTCGCATCGTAAAATTATTGTAGAGTCACTGTGGTGAGATGGACTTTGTAACGACGTTTTTAGTGCCTTTTATGGGTCTTGTGAGTGTAAATGTACTGAATGCCAATGGAGGCCTATCTGAAGCCTTTCTCAGCATCAGCTTTACACTAAAATATCTTCATTTGTGTCTGAAGATGAACGGAGGTCTGACGGGTGTCCAACCACATGAGGTTGAGGAATTAATGACAGAATTTACATTTTTGGGTGAACTAACCCTTTAATTATTTCTATAGACGGTTTCAACAGCAACAACATAAACAAACGTTACTGCGCATGCACGCTTTTGTGGCCCAAACTTAAAGGAACACGCCGACTTTTCAAGACTTTATCTTATTCACTGTATCCCCCAGAGTTAGAGAAGTCCATACACACCATTCTCATCTCCGTGCCATAACTCTGTCTGACACACCCACTGCTAGCCTAGCTTAGCACATTTTTAAACAGCACAACTGTTTTCAACATTTATAATAATCATAAATGTTTCTTGAGCAGCAAATCCTCATATTATAATGATTTCTGAAGGATCATGTGACACTGAAGACTGGTGTAATTATGCTGAAAATTCAGCTTTGCTCACAGGAATAAATTACACGTTAACTATATATTCACATAGTAAACAGCTGTTTTATATAATAAATGCAGCCTTGGTGAGCAGAAGATGCTAAACATTAAAAAGGATGTCAGTTAGCACTGCATTATTCATATACTTTATTGTCAATAAACAGGGCTGGACATTAACACGCTTGTCCTTCGGACAAGAAAATCTGTCCTTCACTTGTCCGAGTAAAACATTTGCTTGTCCGGATTTTTTTTGTAAATATAATCTATACTGAAGCAATATTCTCACCAGTATTTAATCATTTTTCCATAATATTATTAAATATAGGATATGCTTCAGCTTTTCTTTTATATTCTTAAATTTGATCAATAAATTGAATTAGAATAAGACACTATAGGCTGTTACCAATCAAATTAAATCATTTACACTGAAAAATTACAGCTGCATTGAATAATGTTATGAGATTATTTTAAATATTTTTGAATATACAAATAAGAAAGGTTGGAAAGATGAAACTAAAGCACCAGTAGGTGGCGCTGTGACCGTCTGAATGAGCGAATCATTGAGTCGATTCAGTGAAACGGCTGAATCATTCAAGAATTTGGCGGTCGTTTACGAATAGTTCACTGAATCTTTGATTCAACCGATTCATTCAAACGCTGAATCATTCAGTAACACACACTGATGCTGTGAGATGAGTTATGGTTCTTCAGTAACACACACACACACACTGATGCTGTGAGATGAGTTATGGTTCTTCAGTAACACACACACACACACACACTGATGCTGTGAGATGAGTTATGGTTCTTCAGTAACACACACACACACACACTGATGCTGTGAGATGAGTTATGGTTCTTCAGTAACACACACACACACACTGATGCTGTGAGATGAGTTATGGTTCTTCAGTAACACACACACACACTGATGCTGTGAGATGCGTTACGGTTCTTCAGTAACACACACACACACTGATGCTGTGAGATGAGTTATGGTTCTTCAGTAACACACACACACACTGATGCTGTGAGATGAGTTATGGTTCTTCAGTAACACACACACACACTGATGCTGTGAGATGCGTTACGGTTCTTCAGTAACACACACACACACTGATGCTGTGAGATGAGTTATGGTTCTTCAGTAACACACACACACACTGATGCTGTGAGATGAGTTATGGTTCTTCAGTAACACACACACACACACACTGATGCTGTGAGATGCGTTACGGTTCTTCAGTAACACACACACACACTGATGCTGTGAGATGAGTTATGGTTCTTCAGTAACACACACACACACACACACTGATGCTGTGAGATGCGTTACGGTTCTTCAGTAACACACACACACACTGATGCTGTGAGATGAGTTATGGTTCTTCAGTAACACACACACACACTGATGCTGTGAGATGCGGTTCTGCTGTGATCTTTGTTTGGAACTATTTTCGCTGCTGAAATAGAACAAAAACACTCAATATTGCATCTAAAATGTAAGTGACTTAATGTTAAATAATTGTTTATGGAACTGGCGTATGAAATCAGTGTAATTTTCAGTCGTGATGTTATTCAGGAAAACACTCTTGTTAGTGTAATGTTGCTTAACTGTATGTTATAAATATAAAAACGACACAATTTTAACTGTGTATGTTAACTGAGTTTCTGTGTATATGCGGCGCTCATTTGTTTTTGATTTTCTCCTCGAGAGGCTGAGCCTCAACAGCTCAACCTTGTAAACGTCAGTTCATTATATATTATTATCCACTATCTCCACTTACACTGATGCAGAATCATTATTGCACTTTGGTGATTCCCTAGTTATTTTTTGTTTTGACGTTTTAACCAGGATACTTGTCCGTCGGGCAAGTAAAATTGTTTTTCACTTGCCCCTTCAAAAAATCCACTTGTCCCGGACAAGCGTTAAAGGTCCCGTTTTTCGTGTTTTTTTGAAGCTTTGATTGTGTTTACAGTGTGCAATATAACATGTGTTCATGTTTCGCGTGTAAAAAAACACAGTATTTTTCACACAATTTACTGATCTGTATACTGCTGTTTTCACTGTCCTCAAAACGGCTTGATAGATTTCCCTGTTCTATGAAGTCCCTCCTTCAAAAACACGTAACGAGTTCTGATTGGGCCAGCGGTTCCCGTGTTGTGATTGGACAGCAGCTTAGGGCACGTTTCCCGGAGAGGTCACGCCTCTTACCATAACGGGGAGATGAACGCGCTCAAACTACAGCCCCTGAAGGCCAAACAAAAGTGATTTGACTCTGGGATGAAAATAACAGCGTCTGAACGACATGGCGACAAACGCAACTGAACCGAACGCAACACTTCCTCTTCTCCACGTGGGAGAGCAACAAGACCACGTTTTTCCGTACTCTTGTGGGCGGAGTTTAGTCGACAAACTGCTCTACTGACGTCTTTAAAGCAGGAAGTGCAGGGATGTAGAACAAACCGGCCGTTCGCTGTAGGCTTTGAAAGGGAACTTCTGTCAAATAAAATATATCGCTTGGCATTGAACTTTGAGCTTTATCATTTTACAGGTATTATTTATGCTCTAACAGCAACATTACACACTAACTAAAGTTTGAAAAATGGGATCACGAAGAACAGGACCTTTAATGTCGAGCCCTGAATAAATACCTTGAGATGGCTTGAAAAACACACATGAACCATATATTGTCGAAATCGTGTTTGTCGCCGCGTTTCATCAGTCACAATTGACACGACCCCCGCGTAATCTACGCCCATGCATATTGGCACCGGGTTTCGGTGCCCAACCCTACCAGAGTTAGAGGACTCTATGGAGTTGGTGCAGACGGTTTGAGGGATGGCCACGAGTCCTTCAGTAGAGCCGCCCACTACAGTGATGCCATCCAGACCCGAGGAGACACTGCCAGTGGGACAGCTGAGTTTAGAGACGCCTTCACCCTCACTGTCATCCGCCAGCTCCTCTCCAGCGGGGTAGTCCGTCTCACAAGCACCTGACACACACACACACACACACACACACACACACAGAACCCGTTCAGATATCAAAAGTAGTGATAGACCGATATATCGGGCCCATATTTGCGTGTATCGGCCGATATAAGGCTGCTGCGTTGGCCGATATTTTTTCCCCTGCATTATTTACAGACAGGCGTCCACAGCAGTGTTAATTTCGTTGACGAATAATTTTCGTCATAATTTTCGTCAACGACCTTTTTTCACTGACGAAAACGAGACGATAAATAAATAAAAACTAGTGTTCGATGACTTAAACTATGACGAAAACATTTTCTGTAATTTTTGTCAACAAATAAAAACGAGACGAAAATGTTAGTTAGGGTGGATTAGGGAAGAGATGGGGTCAGAACTGATGTCCTGTGTCACAGATGCTGATCTAACCTCTGGAAAACACACGGCTCACACACACCCAATCCAGCTCCAGAGCGGCTCAATCAATCAATAACACACATTTATGCCACGCAATTGATTATGAACTAATGCTGATGAGTAATGACAATGTTTACTTTATGATGTTTATATAGTAATATGTTTTAGACGGTTGTATCAATGCATATTTTATCTCCTGAACTTGAATGAGCTCCTGCAACTGCAACAGAGGCGCAGCAGACATTTCAAAATAAGAGTCCCGGTGTATTTCCAGCTTGTTTATAATTTAAAAGTCACGCATTAAATATTCGTATTTGGTTACACAATAAACTGTATTTCATTTATTTCACATTTAATTCTTAGTCAGGAGGAAAGACCAGTATTTGACACATATTCAATAAAGTATCAGGGTTATAATAGTTCACTAAAACCATTTTAAAAAATCATTACTTGAAATCAAATAAATGTTAACTGAAATTAAAAATAAATAAATAAACAAACAAACTTATTTGAAGCTTTAGCTTAACCTGATATGGCCTACTAACTAAAATAAATAAAGTTATAAAAACTATATAGATGTTTTTAAAAAAAACAAACAAAAAAGTGAATTGAGCTCTCTTACGTGTATTTTTAATGTCAAAAACAAAAGGATGTCAAAATTAAATGGAGCTTGAATTGTATTACAATTTAACTAAACTCATGAGATTTTAGGAGACTAAATCTACAGTAGATTTAGTCGACTAAAATCTTATGATATTTAGTCGACTAAAACTAAAAACAATTCAGGTGACTAAAATATGACAAAAACTAAATGGCATTTTAGTCAAAAGAATATGACTAAAACTAAATCAAAATTTGCTGTCATAATTAATACTGCTCCACAGGGCAGCTCTCACCGTCTTCAAACTCTCTCGCTCTCCGTCGCGCATATTAATCAAAATCAATTGAGAATTGACACGATGGTAAAAGCTGGAAAGACTGAAGTTTCACGTGGAGCACTGGGAGATTTTCTCCTGAATTACCGCTGGTGTTGCTCTACAAGAGATTAAGTGAAGTGCAACGTTACACTCTAAACAATGCTGGGTTAAAAATAACCCAAGTTGGGTTGAAAATGGACTAACCCAGCGATTGGGTTGTTTTAACCCAACGATTGGGTTGTTTAAGCAAACATTTAACCCAACCGCTGGGTCAAAACAACCTAATTGCTGGGTTAGTCCATATTCAACCCAACTTGGGTTATTTTTAACCCAGTATTTTTTAGAGTGTAACCATTAAATGACTAGGTTGTTAATAGTTTTAAATGAAGTATAGTACAGTCAGTGTGCACTTTATTATGCTGTTTGCTTGTTGATACTGTGCAATAGTGTCATTAATTTATTAATGCTTAAATATTTATTTTCACCACTGAACTCTTTTTTTTCTTGTTCTACATCACCTGTTTTTACTATTTGTTAAATATTGTTTTTTATAGTTCAATAAATGTTCCTTTTTTTAAATTGTAAATTTTAAATTGTTATCATCCTGATCATTGTGTCATTTTTATGATTGAGGGAGCAAAAGCAGTATCGGCTCCAAATATCGGCTCAAGAAAATCGGCAGCTCATATCGCTCATCGGCTAAAGCTGATGAAAAAAAATTAGTATCGGCACAAAAAAATCCATATCGGTCGATCCTGTGGGATTACAAATGTATACATTGTTATATCTAGGTTCAAATGTAATAGAATATAACTGAAAACATTATCTATATTTGTGTTTTACATTTTGAAGTAAACTTGAGGAAATTCTAAGGAGATGACGTCAGGCTGTGTAAGTGGTTGAGACATTAAGTCTTTTGTCTTTATGCACTTCCTGACTATTTACCATGACAAGTTTAGAGCAATACTGCCTGAGTGATTGGATTAGCATCTATGAGTTTGAATAGTTATGATGATTAGGAGTAGGTGATACTCCTATATTGTATACTGTATATTTAATTAACATGCTTTGTTCAACCTCAATGTAAATCCCTCCCCCTTTGGAATGTATATAACCTATCAGGTATACTGTTAAATCAGACTGTTTTCGGACGACCTGCAGCACAGAGAGTTCTCATTAAAAAGAATTACTTCTGTCTTGATCCGACGTCTCCTGGTCTATTCTTCAAGAAACAACTGAAGTTCACAACAATCCCTAATCAGAAGCACCCGTGGAGGTTGTGAATGAGGGGCGAAGCGGTTGCGGCTCTGACCTGGAACGCTGGCGATGCACAGCACGTGAGAGTTACAGACAAAGAAGCTCTCCAGGATGTTTCCGGGCTGGTTGGCATCAATAACTATGACCTTGGAGGTGGCATGAGTGGTGGTGCAGATCCACACCAGGCTGGAGAGATCCTCCTGATGCCTCAGTTCCTTCTCCTGCTCCTGAACACACACACACACACACACACACACACACACACACACACACACACACACACACACACACACACAGGCACAACATTAACGAGGCCGCATTATGCCCTTATTTACGCAGGGTTCCCACTCTTTTTCAGCAGCCATTTTCCAGTACTTTTCCAGGACATTTTAAATTTTACTACGGTGGGAATAAAAGACAAGGATCATGCCAAATATTGCTTTCTAAGTCTTTAAAAGCCGTCCAGTTTATTGTTATTACTTAACAATCCAGCATTTTTCAATATGAGCTCTTAATCATACATTATGACTATGGAAGCTTGTTTACAACACAGAATAGAAAGAAAAGGTAATTGTGACTTTTTATCTCGCTATTCTGACTTTCTCGCAATTGCGAGTTTACATATTTGTGATATAAACGCGAAAATTGTCGCAATTCTTTTTTCCTCAGAATTTGACTTTATAACTTGCAATTGCAGTTTAGATCTCGCAATTCTGAGAAAAGAAGTGCAAGATATAAACTTGCAACTGCGCAAAAAAGTCAATTGTGAAGAAAAGACTTACGAGTTTATATCACGCAATTCTGACTATATCTTGCAATTCTGAATTTATAACACACAAATGTGATTTTATATCAAAATGATGTGATTAGGGAGCAGCTTACGAGTTAACATTTGAGCAGTTATAGCATTAGCATTAGCTAACGGATGCGAGTGGCTAATTGTTTGGGCCAGCGATCAACTCTTTATACTCGGCTAAAGAAATAACTTATTTAACTAGAATTTTCCCAGACAACAACAAGATTTTCCAGGACATTTTACATTTTCTCTAATTTTCCATGTGTTTTCCAGGACTAGAACATTTTCAATTTTCAATTTTTACAGTGTGGTTCTTGTGGATTCAAGTAATAATATACATATTCAGTGTATATATACACAGGGGCACACATTTTTAATGGTCTATAAAGATTGAAGACTGTTGTGTGATCGATTTTGCCTGAACCTGATGGCTGGACTGGAAACTTAAAGTGAGTACAAGTTCATATCAATATTAATTTACAAATCATGAAAACCAATACAGATTAGCCTATATATGGATATAAGCCTCAATGCATCAAGTACTGGTTTAATTAATCACCAACTCATAGCAAATATATATAAACCATGAGTTATCGTGCATCTAGATTAAGATGTGGTGCATTCAAATCACCAACAAATATTATCAAAAAAATCACAGGTTTTAATGCAACAAGAACAAATGCCCATCTAAAGTCATCAAATATCTTGTCTCACAAGTATCTAATAACAAAAGCACATATATAAACATATATCGACATATGGTCCTTTAAATCACAACTTATAGGTTATAAAAATAAATAGGTTTTGACTATTTAGTAGGGCTGTCAAAAGATTAATCGCGATTAATCGCATCCAAAATAAAAGTTTGTGTTTGCATAATATATGTGTGTGTGCTCTGTTAATTATTATTTATATATAAATACTCACACATTCATGTATATATTTAAGAAATATTTGCATGTATATACATTTATATAATCTATAATATATATAAATATAAATGTTTTATATATAAACATTATATTTTTTTCTTAAATATATACATGAATGTGTGTGTATTTATATATAAATAATAATTAACAGAGTACACACACATATATTATGTAAACACAAACTTTTATTTTGGATGCGATTAATCGCGATTAATCTTTTGACAGCCCTAATGTTAATGTCAAGCTCTCTCTCTTCTCTTTCAATGTCTGCTCTCTCTCTTCCACCTCTTCACTCACTTCATGCTGTATTTCTTCCGTCTCATCACCTCTATCTAGCTGTTTGTCATACATTTCTATATTTCTTTCTTCCACCACTCCATCTTCTCCTCTGTGTTTTTGAAGTCCATAAAAAGTGCATCTATCCATCATATAACTGCTTCACGCGGCTCTGGGGTGTTAATAAAGGCCTTCTGAAGCGAATCGATGCGTTTGTGTAAGAAAAATATCCATATTTAAAACTTTATCAAGTAAACTTTCGACCGAAGGCCAATTTCACATTTGGCGCATTTGCAGTGCGCCGCGGTTGTAACACAACGTTTATTCATTATTTTTTATTTAAAATCCAAACGTTGTTACTGAACTTGGCTTGTCAGTATTGCGTTTTATTCAATTCATTAGCCTACTTTATATTTATATAGTCTAGTACTTTGGATTTATAAATTACGTTGCTCAAGCAAGTGGCAAAACATTTAAACATAGGCCTATTTTATAGCCTGTGTTAAAATCAAAAACATGTTACATTGAAACTTACAATAGACAAAAAAATCTCATCTTTTCTTTCATTTTGAAACCTTTTTACAAGA
This sequence comes from Gobio occitaniae, assembly GCA_033150135.1. NCBI lineage: Eukaryota > Metazoa > Chordata > Actinopteri > Cypriniformes > Gobionidae > Gobio > Gobio occitaniae. The sequence goes on from JARQWZ010003544.1 coordinate 66,945, forward strand.
AATTCTGCAGGTCATAAAGAACTTAGTTTTTACACCTCCAAGAAAGGACGAGTGCTCTCCTTTATGTCTCCTTGTTTACCTTAAGGTGTCCTTTTCCTTGTTTTATCCGAGGTAAAAAAGCCACGTGTTGACTTTGAAACAGAGTAGACTTTAAGTTATATGCATCTGTGGTGAAATTACTCGATTTTCACATCAATGCATGTTTGTTTTAATGAACAATGCTCTCCATATCTGTCACTTTAATTCAGCAGCTGCACACACACTGCTCCGGGAGGTAGATCCGCCCCTGCAATCAGGCCCCGCCCCTTTATGAGTCAGTGATGTGTGTGTGTCCTCACCTTCAGCTCCTGCTCCAGCCGGTCCAGGCTGCTCTGAGAGCCGCTCTTCTTCCTCCTGGGGCCGACGGGGTCACTCTCGCCTCCAGACACGTCTTTATAAAACACACTCGCTCCCACAATGGAGCCTCCGTCACGAGTCTTCCCACCGGACAGATTGACTCCCGCAGCGCACCACAGCTACACACACACACACACGGTCAAACCACAGGACTAACCGGAGCGGACACACACACACACACACACACACACACACACACACACACACACACACACACACACACGGTCAAACCACAGGACTAACCGGAGCGGACACACACACACACACACACACACACACACACACAGTCAAACCACAGGACTAACCGGAGCAGACACACACACACACACAGTCAAACCACAGGACTAACCGGAGCGGACACACACACACACACACAGTCAAACCACAAGGCTAGCCAGAGCGGACACACACACAGTCAAACCACAGGACTAACCGGAGCGGATACACGGACACACGGACACACACACACACACACACACACACACACACACACACACACACACACACACACACACACACACACACACACACACACACACACACACACACACTCACTCACACTCACACTCACACTCACACTCACACTCACACAGTCAAACCACAGTCAAACCGGAGCGGACACACACACACACACACACACGGTCAAACCACAGGACTAACCGGAGCGGAGACACACACACACACACACTAGTGTTAATTTTGTCACCTATTTTTAATTTAGTCTTAGTCTTAGTCTTGTGCCAAATGTCCTTGTTAGTTTTAGTCATATTTAGTCATTCACATATCTTTTTTTGTTAGTCAAGTTTTAGTCGACTAAAAGTCTTGTCATTTTAGTCTAGTTTTAGTCAAAAGACAACTCAAGGTATCTTAGTCAAGTTTTAGTCGACCAAAAGTCTAGTCATTTTAGTCTAGCTTTAGTCAAAGGAAAACTCAATATATTTTGTGGCAAAATAAGTTACATAAAATATATATAACCTGCATAATGTGCAAAAACACCATAGCTAACTGGTTGATTTACAGCATAGATGCCTAAAATCAGCATTAGCTCATGAGACGATGGGCACAAATATTGATTTCGATCTTGATTCAGTATGAATTCATATGTATATAGCTACTGTACATATAAGGAACAATACGTTTTTTTACACTTTTTTGGGGTTATATTATATTTGCTTGCATTCTTTACTATTCACTATTATTAACATTTCAAAATTTCACAAATAAGTAAGCATTTATGATCTGCAATACTTTTTTGAGCAACTAGACTACATGTGTATTTATTAAAGAGCCATACAGGCACCAGTGGGTAATGGCATTACAAGTGAATTTTTTCACTTAAAACGCCTCAAAATGGCTCTAATTTACCTCTTTGCAGTGGAATTCTCTATTTTAACCTTAATTAACACACTAATTGTAATATAAATAAGAAAAATATTAGAAGAAAAATATTTTAAGTGGTCATTAATGGACCATAAGTATTGCACAAATAGTATTTAGTACCAAAAGATCTCCTCAAAATATTCAATAAATATTATTGAATTAAAATATAGGCTATTTATTTTTAAAATAGTTAAGGTGTATGGTCACATTTGACCACCAATGAGTATAAGTGTGACTTAATTAGTAAGGAATACCTGAAGGCTACATACAAGAAAAACATTAATATTAATGTTAACAATGTTGCATCTCTACCACTCTCCATAATAAAATGATACTGTAAATGTGGCTGACGCACACTATGCTGTACGGTTTACCAAAAATTGCTGCAAACACCTGTATAGTGAAGCTGTTGTGTAACTTAAGGCCAATTTATACTTCTGCGTCGAGTGCACGCAGAGGGTACGGCGTACCCTACGCATAGACGCGTTGGATACGCCGTACCCTACGCCGTACCCTGACGCACACCTCTCCAAAAATGTAACAACGCGTCAATTCTACGCGGACCGCAAGCGCTGTGATTGGTCTGCCAGAACCCTTCCCTCAGGTCAATAAATAAATAAAAAATCTGCGATAGGAGTGTGTGTGTGTGTCCAGAAATTGGATGATAGTTCCTTACGTCTGCTATAACACACTATTTTGCAGTCCAGCGATTCTTTATGGTAGTAAATAAATACATAGATCCGCTGAATATAGTTTATTTATTTTCTCATTAAAACCAAAGATGTTAATCAGTAATTGTATATCAAGAACAGGGACACATTAGGGTATATTTCGTGAATGAAGTCTCCGCAACAACAATCGCTTGCTGAGCCACCGCTGCTGAAGCCATTCAAATGTACGGACACAGCGCTAGAGGTATTGAGCGCTCCGGGAACCACGTGACCATGCGCGCCGCCGCGAGAGATGACAGGCGGAGTCTGAGAGAGACCTGTAGCCTTCTCGAGCAACAGCGGGAACTCTTTCGGAATATTTTGAACAGCTGAATATTCATCTCATGATGAAAAAGTAGCGACAATTGTAGACGAAAATGAAGAGAGATTTTATCTTAGTTTTTATTTTATGCAAAACATTTTAGTCTCGTCCTTTTTCGTCAACAATAATGCATGTTAATTTAGTCTTAGTCAGTGTTTTTGGACATCGGTGCAGTCTCGTCATCGTCTCGTCTTCGTCATGGAAAAAAAGGTCGTTAACGAACATATTTAGTCTCGTATCGTCTGACGAAATTAACACTAACACACACACACACAGTCAAACCGGAGCGGACACACACACACACACACACACACACACACACACACACACACACAGTCAAACCACAAAGCTAGCCAGAGCGGAAACACACACACACACACACACTCACACACACACAGTCAAACCACTAGGCTAGCCAGAGCGGAAACACACACACACACACACACGATCAAACCACAGGACTAACCGGAGCGGACACACACACACACACACACACACACACACACACACACACACACACACACACAGTCAAACCACAGGACTAACCGGAGCGGACACACACACACACACACACACACACACACACACACACAAACACACGATCAAACCACAGGACTAACCGGAGCGGGCACACACACACACACACACACACACACACACACTCACACAGTCAAACCACAAGGCTAGCCAGAACGGAAACACACACACACACACACACACACACACACACACACACACACACACTCACACTCACACTCACACTCACACTCACACGATCAAACCACAGGACTAACCGGAGCGGACACACACACACACACACACACACACACACACACACACACACACACACACACACTCACACAGTCAAACCACAAGGCTAGCCAGAACGGAAACACACACACACACTCACACACACACACACACACACACACACACTCACACACACTCACACTCACACGATCAAACCACAGGACTAACCGGAGCGGACACACACACACACACACACACACACACACACACACACACACACGATCAAACCACAGGACTAACCGGAGCGGACACACACACACACACACACACACACACACACACACACACACACACACACACACACACACACACACACACACACACTCACACAGTCAAACCACAAGGCTAGCCAGAGCGGAAACACACACACACACACACACGATCAAACCACAGGACTAACCGGAGCGGACACACACACACACACACACACACACACGATCAAACCACAGGACTAACCGGAGCGGACACACACACACACACACACACACACACACACACGATCAAGCCACAGGACTAACCGGAGCGGACACACACACACACACACACACTCACACAGTCAAACCACAAGGCTAGCCAGAGCGGAAACACACACACACACTCACACTCACACAGTCAAACCACAAGGCTAGCCAGAGCGGAAACACACACACACACACACACACACGATCAAACCACAGGACTAACCGGAGCGGACACACAAACACACACACACACAGAGAGCTGTCTCACCTTCATGGAAGCATCTTTCTCATCTAAAGGTCGCAGGTAGACGGGCACGGGCAGATTCTGGATCTTACCCTCTGCTGCTCCACCATTGGCAACCTTTGGAAACAGAATATGGCGACTTTTACAATAAAACACTTATATATATTAGTGCTGGGAATCGATAAAAAAACAACAACTAATTAATCGCATCTTTTTCTGTAATTAATCGCAAGTTTTTTATATTTTTGGAGTTTTTAATATTTTGATATTGTAATAATTTCAGTTACTCTCCAAATTAATGTAGAAACAATTTAAAGACAGAATATTTTAAATGTGTGTTGTAATGGCATGTTTTTATGAATGAAGGCCAGTATCACTGATGTCTCTATGAAACATTAATGACGTTACATTACAGTATAACTGAAATCTACCAATTTCAACATTTATTAGGCTTTAAAAAACTTTTAATTTAAGTGAACTTAAAACAATCTTTACATAAACCCATTATAATAAATGTTATATTTACCCATGGCCTTCCCTGTTAGACATATACAGAAATATAATAGTTATCAAACACCTTTCAGAACTGCATAAATAATAAATGAAATAGTGCTGTGCGATATTGAAGAAAAGTGCAATATGTGATATTCTTGTTAAATAATGCGATATTCGATATTCGATACGATATTGCTTTAAGTGTGTAAAATCTATTTAAATGATATCAAAACAATTATTTAAAAACTGAGAATGATACCATTTATGTGTTTCACATTCTTTCTGGGAAAAGAAAGCATCGCTACAACTTCTGAAAGTGACCAGCAGTGTTTTAGCAAAAATGTATGTCACAAACCTGACAACATAATTTTAATGTAAACAAACAAAAAATGTAATGCCAATATTTAAATAGAGACACGAAACAGAACTGAAGAGATCACACGCTTTCAGAGGGGCGGCTTGTGTGTGTGCTCGTTTCGGTGTGTGTGTGTGTGTGTCAGACAGCGCGAGACTGCAATCGAGTTGTTTTTCACAAGTTATTGCGTTTAATAACTCTTTTTAACGTCAAGCAAGTCACATAAGTAACAGTCGTGTGATCAGCCTATTCTCTGCTTTATGCGTCGACCTAAAACGTACATTTTTCACAATGTTGAAGTAGCATATTAAAATCATTCAGATATTGCGTGCCCTTGCGATATGCATATTGCGATATGTACATTTGCGATATTTTGATAATTGCCATATATTGTGCAGCCCTAAAATGAAATATAGACTAATCATCATTAAAGCTACATTTTTCTTCTGTTTCCATTGTTCTTTGATGAACATTAACAACAGGCATCATCAGTGCTACTGTCACTTTAAGAACGGCCGCAGTGCCGAACATAGAGACAGAGCGTATTTAGGCCACGCCCACACCGGGGGGGAAAACAATCCAACGCTCTCCATTGACTTTGCATTGTGTGAGGCTGCCTCATTGTCATTTCGGACTTATAACAAAAAACAGAACAATGTCTAAAAGCTGATATGTGACAAAGTGTACAGCAAACAAGCTAAAAAACACAAAAATAAGTTTTTATAAGCTGTCGACCCAAAAAAACGAGCATTTAAGAAGATAAAAGTGGATACAGGCAATACGAAGTGAAGCTTCAGCTGAAGAATGGGGACATTTTGGGATCCTGACACTCAGTGTGTCTCAGTATGTCTATGTGTGCAGTAAATATGTTGTCACTGTTAAGTCAAATATCCAAATGTCCGTTTTATATATTATATTTACTGTCGCTGATTATGTTCCCCTCTAGTCGCCGTAGTTCTCAGTGTAATATGACCTGTAGTGCTCTGTCTCAATGGCCTGAATACACTTTTTTGTCCTGAAACGCTCGTTTTTTGGGTCAATAGCTTATAAAAACGTCTGGGTTTTTGCTTCTGGGTTTTGTTTAGCTTGTTTGCTGTACACTTTGTCACATATCAGCTTTTATACATTGTTCAGTTTTTTGTTATAAGTCCGAAATGACAAGGATGCAGCCTCACGCAATGCAAAGTCAATGGAGACGGTTTGATTGTTTTCCCCCCGGTGGGCGTGGCCTTCAGATTATGACGCGTTTCGCTCTGTCTCTATGACGCTGTCCTGCGCATCTCATTATCTCACAACTCTTTAAGTTAATTTAAGGCTCCTAATGTGAGAATACTCTACAAAACTGGCATTTTGTCAAAATTCTCTGTGTTGTTGTTATTGTACAAGAGCAAAGGAGAACTTGATGTGAGCAGGAAACTGACGCGAGTCTGTCTGTGCGGCGAATGTGTGCGTGTGTGTGTCCCAGCTGACATGAGACACACACACACACACACACACACACACAGGACCTGTTCTCTTGTGTCTTGTCACGCTTAGATGGTTTAAAATGATGGCAACGCTGATATAAAAACGGACGCTGCATTATTTGCGTTAAATATTTTTAATGCGTTAAGCTGAAATAATTAATCGCCCGAGTTAACGCATTAATTTGCCCAGCCCTAATATATGCACATGATACAAGTGTCTGTCTGATACACAGCAGGGTTGTGCAAGATGGAAACAGAAACGAACTGACGGTATTAATATAGTGTGTGAGTGTCAGTGTCACCTTGGTTTTGTGCGGTAAGCTCCACCCGCACGCCTGCATCCTTCCGTCCTCTTTCTGCACATGATCCTTGACCTGCCGGTACTGAGCTCTCTTCTGCTCTCTGCGTGACACCACACTCTCCACCTCAGCCCTGCGTCACACACACACACACACACACACACACACACATGTTGGGTTTTCATGTTTTATGGGGACATTCCATAGGCGTAATGGTTTTTATACCGTACATACTGTATTTTCTATCCCCCTTCACTGCCCCTAAACCTACCCAACACTAACACACACACACACACACACACACACACACATATTGGGTTTTCATGTTTTATGGGGACATTCCATAGGCGTAATGGTTTTTATACCGTACATACTGTATTTTCTATCCCCCTTCACTGCCCCTAAACCTACCCATCACACACACACACACACACACACACACACTGCCCCTGCCCCTAAACCTACCCATCACACACACACACACACACACACACACTGCCCCTGCCCAACGCATGAAACTCATCGATTCGCTTCAGAAGGCCTTTATTAACACCCCAGAGCCGCGTGGAGCAGTTATATGACGGACAGATGCACTTTTTATGGTCTTCAAAAACAGAGCAACTATTACTGCTATTATAAAGCTTGGATTAGCCTGGACTTTTGTAATATAACTCAAATTTGATTCATCTGACAGAAGAATGTCATACACACCTCGGATGACTTGAGGGAGAGTAAATCATGGGCTAATTTTCATCTTTGGGTGAACTATCCCTTTAATCTGACAGCGCTCAGAGATGGAGCCGTGTGTGTGTGTGTGTGTGTGTGTGTAAGTCACTCACTCCTCATTGAGGAAGTCGAAGGCTTTGGACTTGTCGCTGGGCAGCTGGGCGAGGGTGCTGCTCCTCTTCTTGACCGATGGCACCAGGTGTGATGTGGGCGCGTTGTACTTCAGGTTCACCGGAGCATCCGGCTTCTTCCCAGCGGCCGCGGAGGAGCTGAAGAGTCTGCTGAAACTGAGGCAGCGGAGAGAAGACACACCACACACAGACTCATATGCGGACACAAGCAGCAGCAGCGGTTAGAGGTCAGAGGTTAACCGTTATGGGGTTGTGGGGTCACGTCCCAAACATGTGCCAAGCTCTGCGAAACCCTCCTGACCCGATCAAAGCGTGCCCACACCACATGCTGAACCACTGACCCCTGCAAACTAACCTTCTCTAGTGTAAATAACAGTCCTTCCAGAAAAATGCGGCTTTTTTTTGTGATTGTCGCGGGCAAAAATCCTTGATTATGCGGCATATTTTTTAAAAAATGCGATGGAAAATGCGGGATATTTATGCGATAAAATTGCGGGAACTTGCAAAAACTGAGATTTGATGAAAAAGAGGAAAAAAAGCACTACATCACAGAAAGTGCTGGGAATATTTAAGTTCTCATCTTGTTTTATTGAAGACCTTAATGAACACACGGCTCAAATTTACAAAACATTGAGTCAAGTTCTGTAGCTTTACAAAAGGAATATGCTACAACTTCTGAAAAAATGAATAAATAACTTTCTGTTTTACAGAGGTAGCTTTACAAACATTTGAAGCGTTATGAATCAGTGAGTCGATTCAGTGGTTTGGAGTGTTATGAATCAGTGAGTCGATTCATGATTGACTCATGACTCACTGATTCATAACGCTCCAAACCGCTGAATCGACTCACTGATTCATAACGCTCCAAACTGCTGAATCGACTCGCTGCTTCATAACGCTCCGAACCACTGAATCGACTCACTGATTCATAACGCTCCAAACCGCTGAATCGACTCGCTGATTCATAACGCTCTGAACCGCTGAATCGACTCGCTGCTTCATAACGCTCCAAACCGCTGAATCGACTCACTGATTCATAACGCTCCAAACCGCTGAATCGACTCACTGATTCATAACGCTCCAAACCGCTGAATCGACTCACTGATTCATAACGCTCTGAACCGCTGAATCAACTCACTGATTCATAACGCTCCAAACCACTGAATCGACTCGCTGATTCATAACGCTCTGAACCGCTGAATCGACTCACTGATTCATAACGCTCTGAACTGCTGAATCGACTCACTGATTCATAACGCTCCAAACCACTGAATCGACTCACTGATTCATAACGCTCTGAACCGCTGAATCGCCTCGCTGATTCATAACGCTCTGAACCGCTGAATCGACTCACTGATTCATAACGCTCTGAACCGCTGAATCGACTCACTGATTCATAACGCTCTGAACCGCTGAATCGACTCACTGATTCATAACGCTCCAAACCACTGAATCGACTCACTGATTCATAACGCTCTGAACCGCTGAATCGCCTCACTGATTCATAACGCTCTGAACCGCTGAATCGCCTCGCTGATTCATAACGCTCTGAACCCCTGAATCGCCTCGCTGATTCATGACGCTCTGAACCGCTGAATCGACTCACTGATTCATAACGCTCTGAACCGCTGAATCGACTCACTGATTTATAACGCTCCAAACCACTGAATCGACTCACTGATTCATAACGCTCTGAACCGCTGAATCGACACACTGATTCATAACGCTCCAAACCACTGAATCGACTCACTGATTCATAACGCTCTGAACCGCTGAATCGACTCACTGACTCATAACGCTCTGAACCGCTGAATCGACTCACTGATTCATAACGCTCTGAACCGCTGAATCGACTCACTGATTCATAATGCTCTGAAGCTTCATGATGCTGTGTTTTGAAATCGGTCATCACACCGGGAAACTGCTTTGCTTTGGTCTTTTGCTGTTATTTCTGTTGGCAGATGTGAGTTTGCGAGCTTCATCATGGTTTCAGCGATATCTATGGTTTCTCCACGGGGGTTTGCAGCTTTTTGATGATGTTCACGTCGGGTAATTACGTCACTTCAAAACGTTCCCATGGCCACAGGGGGAAATGGCGGCTCTTGTGTGAAGTAAACAAACATTTTTCAACTTTCTGCTAATATATATATATGACTTTTTTGCACCGAAAATGCGGGGATTATGAAATCATGCCGGCCCCGCATATTTTGCACGCAGAAATAGGCAATTTATGCTGCGAAAGTGCGGCGTATTTGAAAAAATGCGCCCCCTGCATAAATATGCAGACTTTGGCTGCTTATGCATTAAATCATGCGATCGCATAATCGAGTTTTTCTGGAGGGACTGATATAACACACTACAGTTTCATTATTTCATTCAGCGATGATGTGTGAATATTGACCACAAGATTTCTGAACTCTATTAATCAGCATCAGATCCTCATATGAGAATGACCAGTGAAGGGTCATGTGACTCTGAAGACTGGAGTAATGAGGATAAATCATTGACACTTTACTATATATTCACAGAGAGAACTGAAGATCTACATTAGAATAATATCTCGTAATTTTTACTGATCAAATAAATACGACTTTGGTGAGCGGAGAGACTCTTTCAAAAGCTTTGTTTTTTTTTGGTGTTTTTTTAATCTTACCGATTATGGTGTGCATGTATTTATTACCGAAAATACGAAATTCCAGAAATATATATATATTAAAAATATTAAAATATCATCCTGCCCTGCTCTGTTGTAGTGCAATTAAATAATCTTAATTCTAAAGTCTTTTAGGAATCAACAGGTCTGCTTTACTCCATATAGAGCTGCACGATTCTGGACACACTGAGAGTCACGATCTGCGTTTCAAACTGAGATTCTGAACAGACAACTAAACAAAATAACATAGAATTTACTACAAAATGTAAATCGCTGCAGTTGGTTTAAAACATTTAATTAATTGAAATGAATTATTTTTAATCTGCTGAGTGAATGATTCAATGACTCACTCATAAAGACTCGTTTTTGAGTGTATCTCTTGAGTGAATGATTCAATGACTCACTCATAAAGACTTGTTTCATTACTGGATGAATCAGTGTTTTTGAACAAATCTCTTGAGTGAATGATTCAATGACTCACTCATAAAGACTTGTTTCATTACTGGATGAATCAGTGTTTTTGAACAAATCTCTTGAGTGAATGATTCAATGACTCACTCATAAAGACTTCACTTGTTTCATTACTGGATGAATCAGTGTTTTTGAACAAATCTCTTGAGTGAATGATTCAATGACTCTCTCATAAAGACTTCACTTGTTTCATTACTGGATGAATCAGTGTTTTTGAATGAATCTCTTGAGTGAATGATTCAATGACTCACTCATAAAGACTTGTTTCATTACTGATGAATCAGTGTTTTTGAACAAATCTCTTGAGTGAATGATTCAATGACTCACTCATAAAGACTTCACTTGTTTCATTACTGGATGAATCAGTGTTTTTGAATTAATCTCTTGAGTGAATGATTCAATGACTCTCTCATAAAGACTTCACTTGTTTAATTACTGGATGAATCAGTGTTTTTGAATAAATCTCTTGAGTGAATGATTCAATGACTCACTCATAAAGACTTGTTTCATTACTGGATGAATCAGTGTTTTTGAACAAATCTCATGAGTGAATGATTCAATGACTCACTCATAAAGACTCGTTTTTGAGTGTATCTCTTGAGTGAATGATTCAATGACTCTCTCATAAAGATTTGTTTCATTACTGGATGAATCAGTGTTTTTGAACAAATCTCTTGAGTGAGTGATTCAATGACTCACTCATAAAGACTTGTTTCATTACTGGATGAATCAGTGTTTTTGAACAAATCTCTTGAGTGAATGATTCAATGACTCACTCATAAAGACTTCACTTGTTTCATTACTGGATGAATCAGTGTTTTTGAACAAATCTCTTGAGTGAATGATTCAATGACTCACTCATAAAGACTTCACTTGTTTCATTACTGGATGAATCAGTGTTTTTGAACAAATCTCTTGAGTGAATGATTCAATGACTCTCTCATAAAGACTTCACTTGTTTCATTACTGGATGAATCAGTGTTTTTGAATGAATCTCTTGAGTGAATGATTCAATGACTCACTCATAAAGACTTGTTTCATTACTGATGAATCAGTGTTTTTGAACAAATCTCTTGAGTGAATGATTCAATGACTCACTCATAAAGACTTCACTTGTTTCATTACTGGATGAATCAGTGTTTTTGAATTAATCTCTTGAGTGAATGATTCAATGACTCTCTCATAAAGACTTCACTTGTTTAATTACTGGATGAATCAGTGTTTTTGAATAAATCTCTTGAGTGAATGATTCAATGACTCACTCATAAAGACTTGTTTCATTACTGGATGAATCAGTGTTTTTGAACAAATCTCATGAGTGAATGATTCAATGACTCACTCATAAAGACTCGTTTTTGAGTGTATCTCTTGAGTGAATGATTCAATGACTCTCTCATAAAGATTTGTTTCATTACTGGATGAATCAGTGTTTTTGAACAAATCTCTTGAGTGAGTGATTCAATGACTCACTCATAAAGACTTGTTTCATTACTGGATGAATCAGTGTTTTTGAACAAATCTCTTGAGTGAATGATTCAATGACTCACTCATAAAGACTTCACTTGTTTCATTACTGGATGAATCAGTGTTTTTGAACAAATCTCTTGAGTGAATGATTCAATGACTCACTCATAAAGACTTCACTTGTTTCATTACTGGATGAATCAGTGTTTTTGAACAAATTTCTTGAGTGAATGATTCAATGACTCTCTCATAAAGACTTCACTTGTTTCATTACTGGATGAATCAGTGTTTTGAATGAATCTCTTGAGTGAATGATTCAATGACTCACTCATAAAGACTTCACTTGTTTCATTACTGGATGAATCAGTGTTTTTGAACAAATCTCTTGAGTGAATGATTCAATGACTCACTCATAAAGACTTCACTTGTTTCATTACTGGATGAATCAGTGTTTTTGAACGCATCTCTTGAGTGAGTGATTCAATGACTCACTCATAAAGACTTGTTTCATTACTGGATGAATCAGTGTTTTTGAACGCATCTCTTGAGTGAGTGATTCAATGACTCACTCATAAAGACTTGTTTCATTACTGGATGAATCAGTGTTTTTGAACAAATCTCTTGAGTGAATGATTCAATGACTCACTCATAAAGACTCGTTTTTGAGTGTATCTCTTGAGTGAATGATTCAATGACTCTCTCATAAAGACTTCACTTGTTTAATTACTGGATGAATCAGTGTTTTTGAATGAATCTCTTGAGTGAATGATTCAATGACTCACTCATAAAGACTTGTTTCATTACTGGATGAATCAGTGCTTTTGAACAAATCTCTTGAGTGAATGATACAATGACTCACTCATAAAGACTTCACTTGTTTCATTACTGGATGAATCAGTGTTTTTGAACGAATCTCTTGAGTGAGTGATTCAATGACTCACTCATAAAGGCTTGTTTCATTACTGGATGAATCAGTGTTTTTGAACAAATCTCTTGAGTGAATGATTCAATGACTCACTCATAAAGACTTCACTTGATTCATTACTGGATGAATCAGTGTTTTTGAACAAATCTCTTGAGTGAATGATTCAATGACTCACTCATAAAGACTCATTTTTGAGTGTATCTCTTGAGTGAATGATTCAGTGACTCACTCATAAAGACTTGTTTCATTACTGGATGGATCAGTGTTTTTGAACGAATCTCTTAAATGTGAATGATTCAGTCACTCACCCATAAAGACTTGTTTCATTACTGGATGAATCAGTGTTTTTAAACAAATCTCTTGAGTGAGTGATTGAATGACTCACTCATAAAGACTTCACTTGTTTCATTACTGGATGAATCAGTGTTTTTGAACAAATCTCTTGAGTGAATGATTCAATGACTCTCTCATAAAGACTTCACTTGTTTCATTACTGGATGAATCAGTGTTTTGAATGAATCTCTTGAGTGAATGATTCAATGACTCACTCATAAAGACTCGTTTTTGAGTGTATCTCTTGAGTGAATGATTCAATGACTCACTCATAAAGACTTGTTTCATTACTGGATGAATCAGTGTTTTTGAACAAATCTCTTGAGTGAATCATTCAATGACTCACTCATAAAGACTTCACTTGTTTCATTACTGGATGAATCAGTGTTTTTGAACGAATCTCTTGAGTGAATGATACAATGACTCACTCATAAAGACTTGTTTCATTACTGGATGAATCAGTGTTTTTGAACGAATGTCTTGAGTGAATGATTCAATGACAAACCCATTTTTAACAGTCACTTGTCGCCACCTACTGGTGTAACAACGTAATTGATAAAATCGTTATTTGAAGCGGTAAGTCACTTTTAAAATGCTACGCTACCGTAGAAATCAGTGTTTATACCCTAACTGAAACTTTTATCCCAGTACTTCCGTGATAATTTTAATATTTGCAAAACAAAACGATTGAAAAGACCATGCCTAAACGAATCAATTATGCCGTCTTTTAACGATTCAATCGTGCAGCTCTAAATCCAAACCTAAACACACGCCCACATCGGACTAACACACCCCGTCCCCAACACACCTTCTGCAAACACACAGGACAACATGAGCAGGGTTACAGAGAACACACAACAGGAGAATGAATGGGTTTAAAATAGATGCAAAACCTTAAATGCCCCCAAACGCAAAACCCCAAGTAGACTGAAATGACCTGGGAAGGGCATCTCAATGAAGAAAACAAGCCCCCCCAAACCCTTTAAAAGTCAGTGTAATGAACGCTCAAGCATTAGTTAGTAAAGTTTAATGTAACGGTCAGGCTGTAAATTCCTGCTATGCTTCGGTTAAAGCTTTAAACAAACACCATTCCCAGGTCCAAGAACACATTTTTGGATTCAAGGATCAAACCAAGTGCATGTTTTACTAGCTTTTCTAAGGTTTACCTACATCCTAGAAGGAAAACAAATAAAAGGGGGACATAAAATGAGAGGGGGAAAACATTGTTTGAACGCCAAACCAATATAACGCAAACTTTGAGGAGAAGTTGTAGCTTACAATTGCCAGATACTGGACTTTTTCTTCTCCGTTAGGGATGGACTTTCTCTAGAGGCTCTGCATGGGACAAACACACACACTTCAGTCAAAGCAAGGCAAGCCGGTCTGGAAGTGTGTGTGGACCGGAGATGAATGTGACTGACCGGATCATCTCCGTCCATCTGACGGCCTCCTGCAGCTCCATCAGACGCTCTTTATACTGGTTCCTCTCCATCAGGACCCGAGCCATCTCCACCCGCGTGAAGCGCTTCCTCTGGGCCGTGGGCACGTCGCTCTGAGGGAAACACCAGATCGCAGAGCTTATTATAAACGATACATCATTATTGTGTTAAAGGCAGGGCTCCGAACCGGTTCAAGGAACGAAAACGAAAACCGGAAACAAACGAAATTTTAAGAGGAACAAAAACGAAATCAAAATAAATTTGAATCGTTCTGAACAGAAACGTTAATTTGAAATGACCATTAACCGGTTAATAATGTTATGTTATCGTTCTCTTTAATATTTTTATTTGGCAGTGACCAATTACTGACCCTCATGTGGTTGGACACCCGTCAGACCTCCGTTCATCTTCAGACACAAATGAAGATATTTTAGTGTAAATCTGATACTCTGAAAGGCCTCCATTGGCTCAACTTTACACTCTCAAGACCCTTAAAAGACACTAAAGACTAAAGTTACAAAGTCCATCTCACTACAGCGGCTCTACAATAACTTTATGAAGACGAGAATAGATTCTGTGCACAAAAAACCCTAAATAACGACTTATATAGAGATGACGATTTCAAAACACGGCCTCATGAAGCTTCAGAGCGTTATGAATCAGTGAGTCGATTCAGCGGTTTGAATCGCCAAATTTCAGCGGTTTGACACGCGATCCGAATCATGATTCGACTCACTGATTCATAACGCTCTGAAGCTTCATGAAGCCGTGTTTTGAAATCGTCATCACTATATAAGTCGTTATTTAGGGTTTTTTTGTGCACAAAAACTATTCTCGTCTTCATAAAGTTATTGTAGAGCCGCTGTAGTGAGATGGACTTTGTAACTTAAGTCTTTAGTGTCTTTTAAGGGTCTTGAGAGTGTAAAGTTGAGCCAATGGAGGCCTTTCAGAGCATCAGATTTACACTAAAATATCTTCATTTGTGACTGAAGATGAACGGAGGTCTGACGGGTGTCCAACCACATGAGGCTCAGTCATTAATGACACAATTTACATTTTTGGGTGAACTAACCCTTTAATAATCTTGAATCAGAATAGGGCTGTAACGATTTGACCAAAAATAAAAACCTCGATTAATTGAACATTTGACCTCGATTACGATTAATGAACGATTAATTTGCTTCTTTCTTTTTTTTTTGCCCTCATAAGGTTTTTGAGTAAGTTCACTGATAAGGTTTGTACTGTAAATATTTTCTACTATTAAAGGTGGATTTTTTTTTCTAATGAAAGTGCATTTCTTTGTGATTTTAAAACACTTGAAGGAAACGGTTCACTTTCAGCAGTTATTGTCTATGGGGCAGATTTATGTTTGTTGTACATCAGATACAGATAAATTAGGCCTACATTACATTCATCTGAATGCATTAATGAGAGAGTGATTGTGTGTGTGAATTACTCATACCGTCTCTATTCATTATAAAGCTGTGGTTTGTACTTACCTCAAAGGTATTAAAATAACGGTTGAGTTTCTAAGCTACTTTAGTGACTTTACTTTAGTCACAGGACAGCGTTGATCCTGCGTCTCTGCGCGCGATCTTCACGTGACGCGCGAGCTTCTGTCTGAGTGTTGGTTTGTCACAATATATCAGGCATTAGTTCAACATAACACACATCTGATGGTCGAAACTCGCTTTAATGTTCAAACTGACAGGGCTTAAACCACATACAAATGACAAAGCTTGAGGACGCAGGTGAAAGATCTGCCTTCAGGGCGCGCGCGTTGTCGCGTTTAAACGCATTTACTTGACAAACTTTACGAGCACGAAAGTGAAAGCGATCTGCTTCGGGGCTTGCGCGCGCCGTCTGTGTGTGTGTGTGTGTGTGTGTCAGCGCGTAGGCTATAAGAACAGCAATTAACTGACCTGTATAAACTGTGTAAAACATGCATTTACTATAGTGATTCTGGGCATCTATAAACACAGATAACTGCTCCTGCATCTCTGTGTGTCTGCAAACTGCACTTGATGTGACTGATGGGGTGGAGTCACGTGAAAACCGAAATAACCCACATGGGAAAAATACGTCAGTTAGAGGTTCTGAATTTCGGTTTCGGTTATTTTTCGATTAATCGTACAGCCCTAAATCAGAATAACTTCATCTCTTCTCTGATGACGAGGGCGGGGCCACCTGTCACTCACAATAGCAAACCACCACCATCCAATCAATTCCACACAGACACAATCAAGCCCCGCCCTACATTTGTTCTTGTTTGAGATGCGATTAACTCGCATATACTCAGATAACTAGTGAAGAAATCAATATTTTACAGTGCAGGCGTATTAAATTATATCATATATTTCTGTCTTAGATATTGTTATTATTAGAGAATCCCATTCACAGACATCAGTTTCTCCTGCAAGAGAAGAAATTAAATCAAAAGTATTGTAAATTTACTACTGTAAAGTACAATAGTTAAAATAATTATTATGAAATCATTTTTATTTTACAGTGCAGTTGTATCACAATACTAATATATTTCTATCTATTATTATTATTATTATTATTATAGAATCCCATTCTTAGTTTTTAGAGTTTATATTAATGAGAAAATACTTTAAGGTTAAAAGTAAATTCATTTATACTAGGGCCGTATGAAATGTTTTTTTCCCAAATTCTATTTTTTTTAATTATTTTCTGGATTCCGTTTTATTATGACTCCATTTTAATGGTTCAATTAAATGTTAGTAATCAAAAAGCATGTGTTGAAACTTGAAATCATGAAACTTGTACAATTTAGCAACCTATGACCTATGAAATATTTTGTTTTATTTTGACCACATTCTGCTTTTTTCTGTTTTAAGTTTTCTAGATTTCCATTTTATTGGTTCAATTAAATTTGAACAATCAAAAATCATGTCTAATTAATTGAATTCATAAAAAAATTTATTTATTAATTCATTTTTTATTTCAAAAATTCTGTGTTGTGTATTTTAATTGTTATGGCAAATCAAATTAAGGCATAAACCATTAAATCAATTTATCTTTTAATAATTTGAAATTAAACTTTTATTTTAAAAAATGTAGTTTTAATAATAACTTATTAGTGTTAGTATTATTATTGCGTGGCTAAATTCAGTATTAAATCACAATTTCAAGTTAAACTGAACTTTTATTTTGACCGGTTGCCGTGACCTTTGAGTTTGTGTGTTTATGATTTAATGACGGTAGTTTTTCTCAAATGAAGCGGTGAAATTCTCATAAAGTGCCTCTCAGAGCGCCTTCATGTCCATTCATGTCCTCAAACCGCGAGCGTCACGCGTGCTTCAGTGTGTGTGTGTGTGTGTGTGTGTGTGTGTGGTAAGTCATTCATCACACAGAGACACTCAGAACATGCAGGATTCATGTTCAAATAGTCTTTGTGCGGTTTAAAGGATTAGTTCACTTTTAAATAAACTTTTGCTGATAATTTACTCATCCAAGATGTCCATGTCTTTCTTTCTGCAGTCGAAAAGAAATGAAGGTTTTGGATGAAAACATTCCAGGATTGTTCTCCATATAATGGACTTCAATGGGCTCCAAACGGTTCAAATGACAGTTTCAGTGCAGCTTCAAAGGGCTTTAAACGACACCTCATTTGGACCTTTAACCGTTTGGAGCCCATTGAAGTCCATTATATGGAGAACAATCCTGGAATGTTTTCATCCAAAACCTTCATTTCTCTTCGACTGCAGAAAGAAAGACATGGACATCTTGGATGAGTAAATTATCAAAAAAAAAAGTTGATTTAAAAGTGAACTAATCCTTTAATATTCACAGACACTAATCTATATCGTGATTTGATTGAAGTGTGCTGACCTACTTTTGATTCACTCATTAAAACTTTTACAAAATCCATTAAATTCTGCATATACAGTAAATTCTGTTTTTATGACTGGACATTATTATACAGTTGAAACGTTGTGGCTTTAATGTGGTGGGATTTTGTCCCAGTGGTACTGAACTAACATTCCAGTTTCCATTTGAAAATCAGTTGCATTTATAATCGTTTTCGACTTCCTTGACTCCTTAAAATGTAAAATATTCAACAGATTTCAAATGATGGCTTACATCATCGTCCTCTTTTGTCTTCAGTTTGGCTTCCTCCGTCTCAGCTCGGACTCTGGGCAGACAAACACACACACACACACACACACACACACACACACACACACACACACACACACACACACACACAAGCTTCACTCAAAAACAGCTTCTCTTATGATGAAATGCTGATATGTGTGTTTGTGTGTGTGTGTGTGTGTGTGTGTGTATGTGTGTGTGTGTGTGTGTGTGTGTGTGTGTGTGTAATGACCAACCGTTTGAGCTCGTCCTCCAGCTCTTTGTTCCTCTCCTCCAGTTTGTCTTTGGTCTGTTTCAGGAGCTCCAGCTCTCCCTGAAGAACGTCTTTCTCACACACCAGCTCATCCACACGCGCGATCAGATCATTCTTCACCACATTCAGAGCGTTCCTGCAGAAAACACAGCAATCATATTATGCCCTTTCTCAAGTCTTGGGGCCTATCATACACCCGGGGCGTTTTTTCCGTCGTTAAACTAGCAAACGTGAATTCGGACACACCCTTCAGACCATGATCTCAGATCGCTAATATAAGGCCCTTAAAGGGTTAGTTCACCCAAAAATGTAAGTTGTGTCATTAATGACTGACCCTCATGTGGTTGGACACCCGTCAGACCTCCGTTCATCTTCAGACACAAATGAAGATATTTTAGTGTAAATCTGATGCTCTGAAAGGCCTCCATTGGCTCAACTTTACTCTCTCAAGACCCTTAAAAGGCACTAAAGACTAAAGTTACAAAGTCCATCTCACTACAGCGGCTCTACAATAACTTTATGAAGACGAGAATAGTTTTTATGCACAAAAAACCCCCCTAAATAACGACTTATATAGTGATGACGATTTCAAAACAAGGCATCATGAAGCTTCGAAGCGTTATGAATCAGTGAGTCGATTCAGCAGTTTGAAGCGTTATGAATCAGTGAGTCGATTCAGCAGTTTGAAGCGTTATGAATCAGTGAGTCGAATTAGCGGTTTGAAGCGTTATGAATCAGTGAGTCGATTCAGCAGTTTGAAGCGTTATGAATCAGTGAGTCGATTCAGCAGTTTGAAGCGTTATGAATCAGTGAGTCGATTCAGCAGTTTGAAGCGTTATGAATCAGTGAGTCGATTCAGCGATTCGAAGCGTTATGAATCAGTGAGTCGATTCAGCAGTTTGGATCGCCAAATTTCAGCAGTTTGGCATGCGATCCGAATCATGAATCGACTCACTGATTCATAACGCTTCGAAGCTTCATGATGCCGTGTTTTGAAATCGTCATCACTATATAAGTCGTTATTTAGGGCTTTTTTGCGCACAAAAACTATTCTTGTCTTCATAAAGTTATTGTAGAGCCGCTGTAGTGAGATGGACTTTGTAACGACGTCTTTAGTGCCTTTTAAGGGTCTTGAGAGTGTAAAGTTGAGCCAATGGAGGCCTTTCAGAGCATCAGATTTACACTAAAATATCTTCATTTGTGTCTGAAGATGAACGGAGGTCTGACGGGTGTCCAACCACATGAGGCTCAGTCATTAATGACACAATTTACATTTTTGGGTGAACTAACCCTTTAAGTCCTGTAAGTTGCGAGGTGGGGCCTTCATGGATCGGACTTGTTTGTTCAGCTCATCCCACAGATGCTCGATTGGATTGAGATCTGGGGAATTTGGAGGCCAAGTCAACGCCTCAAGACCAGGCCATCTTCTTCCATTGCCCCGTGGTCCAGATCTGAGAACCGGGAACGCCCCACAAGACAAGAGCTGCAGTTTTGGAGATGCTCTGACCCAAAACAATCTGGCCCTTGTCAAACTCTCTCAAATCCTTACGCTTGCCCATTTTTCCTGCTTCTAACACATCAACTCTGAGGACAAAATGTTCACTTGCTGCCTAATATATCAGAGATCATCAGTGTTACTCACCGGTCATAATGTTATGCCTGATCGGTGTATGAGACAGACAATAGACATACAGAAATAAATAATAAGGAAAAAATAACATTTTGAGTCCAGGTGACATGATAGCTGTAGTACAGTAGGTGGCAGTAGATGCATTGTTTGGTGTTTTTCAGCTGCAAGTCAGAAATATAATGCCACAATTTCCTTTAGCACAGTCAAATTGTATGAGGAGAACTGTACTATTTAGATCCTCAGTAGCTTGGAATCAACTGTCAATGTGTAGAAGACAAATAAGCAACAGATCTTATTTTAAAAAGATGGTAAAATGTATGATCTGTAATGAAAATTAAGTGTAATGACTCAAATTGAATTGTATTTATTCTTTTGATGACATATTGAAAAAAATGTGATTGTGTATAATATGTTTTGATATTGTAAATTGGACCCAGGAAGATTAGCGACCACTCGTGGAAGCTAATGGGGCTCCAAGAAAATAACTAAATAAATAAATGATCACTTACTTTGTCTCCAGTAGCTGAGTGTTTTCATGGATCAGGTGTTCGACTTCACGACCCATACCTACACAAAAAAAAAACATAACACACGATTATATCTAATCCAACAATCTCTGAAAACCCCACAGATACAGTTTCTGAGACAGAAGACTTATAAATGATCAAGAAAACATGCTTACCAAAGAAATTAAGGTCTAAAATTGCCATGCAAAACCAAAGAACAAGAAAAAGGATCAGTGAATGACCAGAACAAAATCAAATATGTATAAAAACAGTCAAATATGATCATCAGGCTTTGCATTATACATGTTAAAACTACAGAGCTTTGACCATAACACTAAGCATTTAAACATCATCTCACTAAGACTTTAATTATTTGCAGATATTGATATGTATATGCATTTTATGTGAGTATCTGCTATACAGTTATTGATCTACAAGCATCAGAATGTCATATAAATATCAGCATCTGCACCAATTTGCATATTTTGGCTCCGTTTGGGCCTCCATATTCTCACTATATCA
Source organism: Gobio occitaniae (assembly GCA_033150135.1). Classification (NCBI taxonomy): domain Eukaryota; kingdom Metazoa; phylum Chordata; class Actinopteri; order Cypriniformes; family Gobionidae; genus Gobio; species Gobio occitaniae. The sequence continues at coordinate 89,058 of JARQWZ010003544.1, forward strand.
GACTATATAAAAGCCTGATGCATCAAATATGACCCCATTATTTTTTGTCTGTGGCATTATGACTAAGAGAGGACGAAATAAAAAGCAGCGTAAACATACACACCAGAAAACTCGTCTGGGGGAAAGAAATGAAGCGCCACAAACATGGAGGAAAAACAACATGATTAGACGGGCTGTGGGTGTTAGTGAAGAGAGATGGGGATAAAAATAGAAGATGAATAAAAGTCACAACTAGAGGAAAATAACACACAGGACAGTCACACACACATATTAAAAAATGTGTGTTCTTGAATCATGGAAGTCAAAAGGAGAAATCAATATGAATCATGTGCTTTTAAACAAAATCACTGTATTAAATAGAATATATTACAAATCGCACTAACATAAACACTAATGTGCAAATCAGGAGAAACACTGAGCTGATCCAGTTCAAATACTTTTCAAACAATAATTCACCAACATTTATTAACTGTAACAGTGGTAATTTGTCAGAAATGTAGGTTAATATGTCATTTGATTTAATTCGTTATGTGTTAAATGAGTAATAAAGGCCAAATTACAGACTATTTTTGTCATAAACTTGCAGTTTTGTGCATTTGTAGCCTATTTATATGTTTATAGACTAAATACCATAAAGCCATTCTAGATCTAGAATTTTTTTTTATTAATTTTTTTTACTTTTTGCCTTGTGTGCAATTACAAAAAGGCTGTCATTTTAGTATTTTTGTCTTGTATCTAGCATAAATATATCTTAAATCAAGATGCATTTACTAGATAAGTTAAATGAAATTAGATATTTTTTCTAATTTCTGGAAAATAAAATGAAATTGAAGTTTTTGGTTAAAACAAGCAAATATATCTGCCAATGAGGTAAGAAAATAATGTTTCTGTTTGGAATCTTGTTTCTTGTGTCCCAAACAGAAACAAGATTATTTTTCTAATCCATTGGCAGATAATTTAGTTTGTTTCAAGCAAAAACTCAATTCATTTAGATTTTTTTCCCCCAGGAATCAAGAAAAAATGTAATTTTCCTTAGTAAAAGCATCTTGATTTAAGAATTTTTAGATATTTGGACTGGAAAAAAGACAGAAATACCAAGTAAGGAAAGTATTGTTTGTAGTGTGGTTTTAACTGTGGTGATCTAAATAGAGTACTTGTTAAATTTAAATAAGAAAAGAGTTTAACTCACTAATAATATTTAAATTTCATCCATTAAAACTTTTTGGTTGATGAAAGTTGTACAGATATTGTTAAATATCTATACATTTACAGTGTCCTATCTCAAGCTACTGTCAGCTCAAGCTTTTGTCAAATCTGTCCAAGAAACAAAACATGTCAAATATATATGTATATAATAGAAATATATTCTAATTATATATATAATAGAAAAGGGACCGGCCCCCTTATAAAAAAGTTTGGACACCCCTGCCATACGATAACCGAACGAAATTAAGGTTGCACGATTTATCGGCCAATATATGTTCATTTTTAATCTTATCATTCCAATAAAAAGAATTGTCCGATATATTAAAGCCGATAAATAATGTATTATTTCTTTCAGCTGAGACTCTTCAGATGAACATGATGGTTATGAATTGCTTGAAATATGATTGGAATCACTTCAAAAAAGGAAAATACAGTAAACACGTGCAAGTCTGTGAAATAGGCGACATAAAATCATAATGAGGATATTATAATTGTGTGTTTGGAACATGGATATAAAGGGTCAGTTCACTCAAAAATAAATATTCTGTCATTAATTCCTCTCCCTCATGTCAAACCTGCAAGATCGTTCATCTTCAGACACAGATGAAGATATTTCTGATGAGATCCCAGAGCTCTCTGACCCCTCCATAGACAACACTTTAACCCTTTCAAGCTCCAGAAAGGAAGTAAACACATGGTTAAAATAGTCATGTGACTCTAGAGGTTCAGCTTTAATGTGATGAAGAGATGAGAGTACTTTAGTGCGCAAAAACACACACAAATAACGACTTTATTCAACGATCTCTTCTCGTCTGTGTCCGTCTCTGACGCTGTTGACGTTGGTCAGCTCCAGCGTCATCATCACATGCGTCACATGATCAGCCTCGGCCAATGGTAAGCCAGCGTTCTGGAAGCGCTACACTGTATTTATAGCGTCAGAGACGGACACAGATGTGAAGAGATTGTTGAATAAAGACGTTATTTGTGTGTGTTTTTGCGCACTAAAGTATTCTCATCTCTTCATCACATTAAGACTGAACCTCTAGAGTCACATGACTATTTTAACCATGTGTTTACTTCCTTTCTGGAGCTTGAAAGGGTTAAAGTGTTGTCTATGGAGGGGTCAGAGAGCTCTGGGATCTCATCAGAAATATCTTCATCTGTGTCTGAAGATGAACGAAGCTTGAGACTTTTGTTTTTGTAATCAGGCTCTCATTTGGATTTTGATTTATCGAACAATATATCGGTTATGGGCTTTCAAGTACACAAAATTATCAGGTATATGCTAATATTTTCATATTGGTGCATCCCTAAACGAAAGCATTATTCACTGATAGTTTCCTCTCTGTGAATCTTGAGAAGTGGATCAGTTTGATTCATTTAATCATTCAGACCGGCTAATTTAAGAGAAGATCAGTTTAAGTGCAATTCTCTCACAAATGAGACGTCAGTACAGAAAATATACTCCACAACTCAATCTGTTCTTCACCCAAAGCTATCGCAAGTGATTTCCCAGGGCTCGACATTAAGCTTGTTCACGTGCTTCTGTCATTCACTTGTCCGAGTAAAACATTACATTTTTTTTGTGCTGTAAATAAAATTTATTCTGAAGCAATATTCTCACCAGTGTTCAATCAGCTTTGACATATTTAAATCTGCATATTTGTGATATTTTTACCTTTTATAAAGGGCATTTTCCCCCTAATCTTATTAAATATAGGCTATGCTTCAGCTTTCAGTTTATATTCTTAAATTTGATCAATAAATTAAATTAGAATAAGACACTGTAGGGCTGTTACCAATCAAATTAAATCATTTACACTGAAAAAAAATTACAACTGCATTAAAAAATTGTATGAGATTGTTTTAAATATTTTTGAATATACAAATAAGAAAAGTTGGAAACGGTGTTTAAACATGAAACTAAACCACCAGTAGGTGGCACTGTGACCGTCTGAATGAGCGAGTCATTGAGTCGATTCGTTTCAACGGATGATTCGTTGAGGAATGAGGCAGTTGTTTATGAATTCGTCATTGAATCTTTGACTCAACCGATTCATTCAAACACTGAATCATTCAGTAACACACACTTTTGATGCGAGATTCGTTACGGTTCTGCTGTGATCTTTGTTTGGAACTATTTTCGCTGCTGAAACACAACAAAAACACTCAATAGTGCATCTAAAATGTAAGTAACAATGTTAATAATTGTTTATGGAACTGGCGTATGAAATCCGTGTCATTTTCAGTCGTGATGTTATTCAGGAAAACAGCACTCTTGGTAATGTGACGGTGCGACTGTATCATGTTATAAATATAAATAAACTCCACATTTCTACATTTTTACGGCAGTGTGTAACTGAGTTTCTCTGTGTGAGCGGCGCACATTTGTTGTGATTTCTCCTCAAGAGGCTGTGCGAACGTCAACAGCTCAACCTTATAGTTACAGTCAGTTCATTATATTATTATCCACTATCGATCGCCACTTACACTAATGAGTGCAGAATCATTCTTGCATTTTTGGTGATTTTCTACAAGTGTTAACTTGTAGATTTCCGGACAAGTGTTAACACTAGAACCACCAGAGGGCGCTGTAATACCTAAAACCGCCAGCGGGTAAAAGTTACCCATGCAGATTATTACTGTATTGATACGGCTAAAAAACATATGCCACTGTATTATGTATTCATTATAGAGTCATGAAATGATCATTTTTAGTCATCAACTATGTTTTTGTCCTGTTGTGCTATTTTAAGCAGATACACGAATCACTTTTTGATAACTATAGGCTAAACCCGCAATGACGGCGAGAATTAGATGGAAATAAATACATATTTGGGTGGTGTAATATTATAATAAAATGTCATTAATCCCATTATTAAGATAAGCCATGTTATTTAAATGACTAAAATACCCTAAATAGACAATGAAGAGCAATAATAATTACAGCACTGCATAAGATTTATGACAACTAACGATGAGGATAACACACGCACAGTTTGACCTAATTAATTATTCATTTGTATAGTTATATCATTTATAATTTGAATAAGAGAACAACACCAATAAACTTGGGATAATCATGAAAATTGTTTTATTCATTCCATCATATCGGATTTTTTGTTGTTGTCAGGAAACGAGCAGACTTGAATAAATAACAATACAGTAGCAAACAATTCTCAAAACAAAATTGCGAAACAAAAATGTATAATTAATCAAAGTTTGAACATTTATAAATAGGCTAAAGCATCTTTATTTGGCCGTGTGTTGTGTGAATGTTTACAGTAGCCGACGCGTTGCTCAAACACAGAGGAATTATATGGTTATATATAATATAGTTATAGTTATAATTATATAGAGGTAAATTTGACCCGCTGACGCTTATAGGTATAAATGCCCCGTTTTTAAATCTGGTTTTATCTTAACAATTTTTAACAACAGGGGATTATAAAGAACACAGTTTTAGTAAAAGTCAGTGACTGGGAGACTTGGATATTTTATTGGAAATCTGTACATTTGAAAAACAGCCATGGGGAAATTCATTCTAGTGTTAATGTCGAGCCCTGGATTTCCATCTGTGAATTATTATTATTAATATAATGGTGAGATAGTGACTCACCCAGCAGATCAGCGCCTTCATCCACGTCTCCTATGAGGTCATTTCCTGCAGACGAGAGCTCCTCAAACAGAGAGTCCGTGTTACGGTCAAAGGCCATGTTCTCTATGCCTTTAGTGGGAGTGCTGGAGAGAAACAGAGATTATGAACACATCATCATCACATCACAGAAAGCTTCTTCGCCTAATAGCGTCCAGATGAAATCCAGAGGAAAGTGTGTTGGGAATGAAAGTCCTCTGATGAGCGAATGATGGACGCACCTGGAGCCTTTGCATCCACTCAGGTCCATGTCCAGTTCTGGTGTGGACTCGATGATCGCCTGGACCTCCGATCGCTCTGCGTTCTCACTTTGATCGGCTCCTGAGCACAGAAATATCAGTCAGGTGTATTCAAAAGCTCTAAAATTCATCATGAGCAATACACTGGACTTCCTGTTGCCTCAAGATGGCAGCAAAACGCTTCCAGTGGCACAAATGATGATGATGATGATGATGATGAAACCATAGGCAAACACACTTTTGCATTTAAAAATGTAACACCTGCACATATACAATTAAGACTGCATGTAACAAACCCACCCAATCTCAAAGTAAGTCAATCTTAGATTATTCTACTTAGCAAAACAGGGCAATTGCATGTTTAAAATACTCAATACATGTTTTATTTCAAATGTATTGAAATTAGAGGTCATCTAAATCAGAGGTCGATCGATATTGGACTTTGCTGATAGGATAATGATGTGTTCATAGTAAAATCTATATATTGAATGTTTAATAAGGTTTTTAGTCTTTCTTTCTTTGATGGGCGGCCCAGAGAGAATTTACAATGAATTCAAATAAATATATAAATATATATATATATATTAGTGCAGGGAATCAATTAATACATTTTTTTTCTGTAATTAATGTAATTTTTAATATTCTAAGTTTTTAATGTTTTGATATTGTAATAATTTCAGTTACTCTCCAATTTAATGTAGAAACAATTTAAAGACAGTATATTTTAAATATGTGTTGTAATGGCATGTTTTTATAAATGAAGGCCAGTATCACTGATGTCTCTATGAAACATTAATGGGTTAGTTCACCCAAAAATGTAAATTGTGTCATTAATGACTGAGCCTCATGTGGTTGGACACCCGTCAGACCTCCGTTCATCTTCAGACACAAATGAAGATATTTTAGTGTAAATCTGATGCTCTGAAAGGCCTCCATTGGCTCAACTTTACACTCTCAAGACCCTTAAAAGACACTAAAGACTAAAGTTACAAAGTCCATCTCACTACAGCGGCTCTACAATAACTTTATGAATCAGTGAGTCGATTCAGCAGTTTGACACGCGATCGGAATCATGATTCGACTCACTGATTCATAACGCTCTGAACCGCTGATTCGACTCACTGATTCATAACGCTCTGAACCGCTGAATCGACTCACTGATTCATAACGCTCTGAACCGCTGAATCGACTCACTGATTCATAACGCTCTGAACCGCTGAATCGACTCACTGATTCATAACGCTCTGAACCGCTGAATCGACTCACTGATTCATAACGCTTCGAAGCTTCATGAGGCCGTGTTTTGAAATCGTCATCACTATATAAGTCGTTATTTAGGGTTTTTTTTGCGCACAAAAACTATTCTCGTCTTCATAAAGTTATTGTAGAGCCGCTGTAGTGAGATGGACTTTGTAACTTTAGTCTTTAGTGTCTTTTAAGGGTCTTGAGAGTGTAAAGTTGAGCCAATGGAGGCCTTTCAGAGCATCAGATTTACACTAAAATATCTTCATTTGTGTCTGAAGATGAACGGAGGTCTGACGGGTGTCCAACCACATGAGGCTCAGTCATTAATGACACAATTTACATTTTTGGGTGAACTAACCCTTAAATGACGTTACATTACAGTATAACAGAAAGCTGCCAATTTCAACATTTATTAGGCTTTAAAAAAACTACTTTTAATTTAAGTGAACATAAAACAATCTTTACATAAACCTATTATAATAAATGTTATTTTTACCTGTGCCTTCCCTGTTAGACAGAAATGTAATAGTTATCAAACACCTTTCTTAACTGCATAAATAATAAATTAAATATAGATGAATCATCATTAAAGCTACAATTTTCTCTGTTTCCGTTGTTCTGTGTTGAACATTAATGACATCACCATCAGTGCTACTGTCACTTTAAGAACGGCCGCTGACGAACTGTCCCGCGCATCTCATTATCTCACAACTCTTTAAGTTCATTTAAGACGTTATTTAACTAATTTAAGACTCCTAATATGAGAATACTCAAAATTCTCTGTGTTGTTATTATTGTTTGTTAATGAGCAAAAGAGAACTCGATGTGAGCAGGAGACTGACGCGAGTCTGTCTGTGCGTCGAGTGTGTGTGTGTAGCTGACATGAGACGCAGCCACACAGACAGGACACTGACACACACACACACACACAGACAGGACACTGACACACACACACACACACACACAGACAGACAGGACATTGACATACACACACACACACACACACACACACACAGGACTTTGACATACAGCACGTTCTCTTGTCGCGCTTGGAAGCATTTACATGAATAGGAGCGTGATCATGTAACGCTGGGCAAAATTGGGATATAAAAACGGACGCTGCATTATTTGCGTTAAATATTTTTAATGCGTTAAGCTGAAAAAATTAAATGCCCGCGTTAACGCGTTAATTTGCCCAGCCCTAATATATATAGATTAGGGATGCATCGAATCCAGGATTCGGGTTCGGTTTCTGCCAAACCTCAAAAAAAAATTCCACCGGACCCGAGCCCTAGGCTTGCACTACACGCGCCCCGCTGGTCGGACATAATGACGCCGCCGTTGAAAAAACGTGGCAGTAGCTACTTTAAGTCAAAAGAAGGCGATTCAAGTCGAGCTACATGTTCAATTTGCAATGCCGATTTGTCTCGTGATGACAAGAACCCTAAACAACAGCCGCTGTTAAAACATTTGCGTATGAAACATCCGAGAGAATACGAGTTGAGCATGAAGGAATCTACAGACAGCCGCCAAAATGTATTTTATTTTACCGTGCAAACAGCCGCATATAGATCAGATAAAATATAAATAAAAATAATAAAATACAAAGGCCTACACTAAATATTTTCACTTAAATAATTATCAAATTAAGATGACAAAACGAAAATGCCCTGAATCTGTAAGCTTTGAAGAACCGGGATTGTTTTTTGTCAAATAAAAATAGAAGGCCTAGGCTACCTCAATCCACACTTTGTATGCGTTTTGTTTGTTTTTTAAGCAACATGTCTAAGTGATGTGTGTTAGTCTGGAGCACAGCCTGTTGACAGAAAACACCCTCAATCCTTCTGTCTCCGCAGCGCGAGCCTCCTGCTCTCCGTTGTGTTCTTCTTTTAAACGACAGGACGACTCGGGGTAATTTTTCTATAAACCATCAGGAAACAGCGGCGAGAAGAACATACGCGACAATGTTTATTTTAGTAAACTTGACCAAAACCACACTATTAAAAGCATTAAACAAGGCTTCAGATGCACTGATGTCCCAGGCAGGAATACAAAGATAACGTTCATTTGCTCTCCACCAGTCAGGAGCTTGAGCTGC